>CAUYON010095598.1:0-84580 GCA_963573935.1 Arctocebus calabarensis
GATCAAGGAAATGCCATGAAGGATATCTGTAACAGTATGATCAAAATATTTCTGAATGTATATGAATCGTGCCCTGTGATTGCACCAATGTACATAATTATGATTCAATAAAATTATTAAAAAAAAAAAAAAAAGAAAAAGCATGGTATTTTTAAGTCCTATTCAAAATCTAAGCTAAATAATTTTGACATGTATGGCATTTGAATTTGTTTCAGACTTAAAGATTTATGCCTTTTGATTCTAGGATAGAATAGAGGGTAGGAACTAATGGTGTGGACGGAAGTAACATCCACTGTATATTTCTTGTGTATGATAAACATATATACTTTCTTGTTTAACTTTAACATCAGTTTCAGATGGCTTATTATTATCATCCTAATTTTACAAATAAATTTAGGCCCACAGATTCTAAGCAAAATGCTTAAGGTCATATAATTATTAAATTATGGAAACGCCATGATTATGAATCCAGATTTATTAGGCTCCAAAGTTTATCTTTTCCATCAGTAAGTGGCCTTGAAGTAAACCGGGATTTTATTTAACAGGATATTTTTAATCGTTTAAATTTATTATATTTTTAATATAATAAAAAATATAACAGTAAGTCTCTGACTGGATTTAAAACAAGTCAGTTCACAAAAAAATACAATTTTCCCTTTGATCCTTAAGTAATACTTTTCATACTAAACACGACACTCATGTGTCCTTCTTCTGTGTGATGGTTATTTTATATGTCAACTTGACTGATATTTGGTCAAACATTATTCTGAGTGTGTTCATGAGAGTGCTTTTGGATGAAATTAACATTTGAATCAGTGGTCTGAGTAACACAGATTGCCTTTCCTAATGTAGGTATTTCTCATCCAGTGGACTCAAGATCTGACAGAAAGAAGGCTAAGGATTTCTTCTGCCTCTAGCCACATAGAGTAGGGACACTGGCATTTTGCTGCCTTCAAACTTGAACTCCAACATTGGATCTTCTTGGGTTTTGAGCTTCCCAGCTTTGGACTGGAACATACACAAAGCAAATTTAATATTGTTCCAGCATGTAGGCCAAAACACACAACCCTAATTTGTGCTGAGAGCACAAATAGTTTCACCTCTGCCCACACTGATGTCCCTGGAACTCTAGAAATTCTACTACTGAATTAGACAGCTGAACAAAGCTCTTCTTTTGACCCTTTGAAAACAGAGACCGCCTCAGGGAAGAACTGAGATCTACTATGGAGTGAACATTTCTTACGACACACCCATCATTTCTTTCAACAAATTTACTAAATACTAACTAGGTGCAAGATACTTTGGAATACATGGAAGTAAACCAAACAGGAATTTTGCCCTCATTATTTTATAATCAGCAGGGGGAAAGATTACTTGTACAAATGAATGTAGAAAATAGCAGGTGTTATAACAGAAGTTTGAGTAAAATGATAAAGGGCCAGAGGAGAATATTGCCATCGGGGGAGAACTGGAAATCCTTTATGGAAGTAGTTCCTTAGAAGATGATGTTGAAGGACATGCTGACCTTGGAAATTGGAGTTGTGCAATGTTAAGTGTTCTAGGAGAAGTGTGGGAACACGTATGGTGGCTTGGCTGGACTAGGGGTAGGATTTCTGGAGGTATTGGGAGGAGCCTTGGTACCAATGAGATGGAGTTTTGCTTTCCTTAATCATCGTGAACCTTAGGAAGGTTTAGAGCAGAGAAATTACTAGAGGAGACAAGTTCTTTTGAAAGAGTAACATGGCAGTGGTGCAGGCTAGATTGACACAAAGAGAGACTGGAATTGGGAGAAACCTGTAGGGAAGTGATCCTGATAACCGAAATGGAATAAAAAAGAGAAGACTGGATTGGAGAGGCTTGCTGTTTCCATAATGAACTTGTAAAGACTATTTTGAAATAGACTTTGGCTGATGTTTTGATGGCAAAGCCACCAACGGGCACATCCACAGGGGTGGGTGAGGATGATTTGGACTTCTCAGTCACTGACACTAGCAGGCCTGGAAACAACCAGGATGTACAAGTAGAAAGAATGAAATTCAGAGACTCAAAACAAACCTTTCCAATACCCTTTATCCAGAAGGGTTCTGGATCAGAAACTTGTAGTCTTGAGGTTAAAGGATTAAGCATTAACTCACTAAGAGAAGTGAAATATATACTCTGAATACTGTGTGACCAGAAGCTTTGGAAAGCAGAACTGTGCCGCCCATATTCCCTCACATCATAGGAACTAATGCGCTTTTATTAACAATCCACAAACACTGCCCACAGTGACGGGGCCCATGTGCTTAGTTTGAGTATCCTTTCCCTCTGGCTGATCTGTGATTTCATCATCTTACATATTTTACATTTACTGATTGGCAGTGGCCAAAGTACCAGTTATTTTTAGCTTGTTATATAAAACACTCATTAATGAAGAGTTATGGCAGGTTAAATTTACTTAATGTTCATTCTCCATTTTTTTCCTGGCCTTCACATGGTATTTCCCTTTCTTTCATCATATTTTTAAACATCAGGAAGATATTTTTCTCAAAATTTAGGAACCTGTTTCTAGAGACCTGAAAGTTTTATTATATGAAATAAAAAGGAGAGATAAAAATTATGTACAAGAACAAAAAGGAATGTTTGTTTAGTGAATTAGAAACAAATTGAGGTAAATAGAGAACATGGAAAATAAATCAGAATTTTTATAATATGTACAATTCTGTACATATTTCTGTCATTTTGAAATATGACTTTTAAAATTTGCTAATAATGTTTCCAAATTGCTAAATTGATTGTAATTTAGCAGGCAAGTCAAAAACTTTTTTTCCTTTTGCTCCTTTTGCAATGTTTACTTGAAATAAAAGAAGAAAAGAAACATTTTTCTGTTCAAAGCCTTCCCAGCATGAAGAGAGTGGCCAAGAGAAAACATATTATGTCTATTCCACCAGTTTGACCTGGACAGAACTGGTTTAGAATTTCTTTGAATTAAAATTAAAAGCATGTGTTCTCTTATTCATACACAAATGCTAAATTGAACATTTATATGTGAAATTAGGAAATATATATAATTTGTAGAGAAGAAAATACAGCATGTGACTGAATTAAAATGAGAATGTTATCCTGCCATATTTCATCAATTCTAAGTTACAAATTGTTTCATATTTGGTATTTCTGCATTCAAGATTGAATACCAAAAACTGCCTGAAAATATCAGATACAGAGTTAATTTCTTATTTATCTGTGGTACTAAGGGGTTAAGGTTGGATAAATCTACAATGTAGGCAAATAATGCAGATACCTTATTTCAGTCAAGATTTTCAACTCTTTCCTACAAAACATTTCACAAATAGTTAGTGATGGCAAATTTAATAGATGTCGGCTTTAGTCTCAGTAACTGTGTTTCTTTTCTGGTGAAGGTGCCATCGTCCTTAAAACTCCTCATTCCTGGAATTATTTGTCCTTGATATCTTGATCTGTGTAGATAGGACTTCATCTTCAACATCCACCTCAGGGGCTTATATCACCACTTCTTAGGGATTGTGAAGGACTTGGCATTTGGCTAAGTCTTCATCACTGTCCAACCCACCCACACATTTAGTGTCCATGTGGATGAACCACTCTACACCCCTCCCAATGATTTTGGCTTGTACTCAATTCTAGTCACCCCAAATCATGCTGTAGTCAAGAGCGTCCAGCCTGGGGCTGACAAGACAGGTGCATGCTGTGTTCGTGAAGTTTTCTCCTTCTCTTTGTGGTGTTGGATATCATGAAAAATATGCACAGACTTTTGTTTTTTAAATGCTAATCAGCTTTCATTAGTGTTTGTGTTTTTTTTTTTTCTTTTGCAGTTGTTGGCCAGGGCTGGGTTTGAACCTGCCACCTCCAGCTTAGAGGGCCAGAGCCCTACTCCTTTGAGCCACAGGTGCTGACTAGTCTCTGTGTTTTCAATGAATGTCATATACAAGGTAACTCTTCTTCCAATATACAGCAGAGGAGAAAAAAGTTAGACACCTGTGTGTAGACATTCACACACATTCCAAATCTCTTCAACTTTGAATTCTTAAATACCTGCATTACTGTCAGTAACCCTGTATTTTTTCATTTCTTTACTGTTCTTACACTATTCTTTTACCTCATTGACCCTTCCTGTCTTTTCACCCCTTGTTTTCCTCCTAAATAGTCAGTTTCCCACCAGCTTTACATCTTGATGTAAAGTCAATATTTCATCATCCATAACTTTTGTATTTAATTTGCTATATTCTCAAATGCTCTATTTTTTTGTTCTATCATATGGTGATACTGTACCCCTGTTTCGATTCAACTTTCTACACCTACCATTATTTGTACCATAATGTTTTTTGCAGCCCAATTCATAATTGCTAAGTCATGGAAGAAGCCCAAGTGCCCATCGACCCACGAATAGATTAATAAACTGTGGTACATGTATACCATGGAATATTATGCAGCCTTAAAGAAAGATGGAGACTTTACCTCTTTCTTGTTTACATGGATGGAGCTAGAACATATTCGTCTTTTTTATTTTTTAACTTGCTTGATTAAAGTACAAGTTTGGTTAAATCCATCTCCCTGCTCATTCCATGCCTTCATCCAGTCATTGAATATGATTGGAATAAAAAACTACACCAAATGAATTAATTTAATTTTAAGTTCATAATCATTATGGTCAATGGAGTCCTTCACACCACTGGGTATTCATACTCTACTTCCTCATAGCATTCACTTTCCCCACTTTCCTTCTCTCTCTTCTGCTACAGCTTCCAGTCACCTCCACCCCATCCTTATTCTCAGCTGAAGGCCATATTATCAACTTCCTGAGAAAATTGAATCATTCAGAAAAGAACTTACACAAATTCCCACAAATCTATCCTCATTTAATGTTTTTGACCCCTTACTCTTACTTCTACTTCTGTGGATAAACTCCTTAATATCCTCATTAAAGCCTAGACTTTGTGCATTACATTATCACTTAGGAAAATTGCCCCATTAATCCTCCATCCTCTCCTTTGCTTCTCAAGGACCATTCTCCTCTGCATGTATGTGAACTGTTATTTTCCTCATCTTAGAAACAACCCTCTTTTGTTTCTACTTTTCCCTGCAACTACTTCTCCATTTCTCTGCTCTATTTTACCAGGAAAAAAAAAATCTTTCTTCAAATATTAATGCAAACTTGATGTCTCTGATTTTCTCCTTCTCTGCTCTCTTAAACCACACCTGTCATGTTTTTGTCCATGCCACTCCACTGGAAATAGTTTTGTCAAGACCACTTCCATGATACTAAATCCAAAGTGGGTTCTTAGTCTCTATTTTATTTGATTCATCAACACCATTTGCCTTGAAATATACCTTTCTCTTGGCTTCCATACTTTCTTGGTTTTCCTCCTATAATATTGGCTGTTCCATTTGTGTCTACTTTTCTGGTTCTTCCTTGTATCTAACTCTTCACATTACTCATGTCCTTAGTGATGTCACCCAGTCTCATGACTTTAAATACATCCATTTGCTGATATGCGCAAATTTATATCTTCAGCCCCTGTCTCTCTCTTCTGAATATCAAACAGCTATACAAATGCTCCTTGACTTACAAGGCGATTATATTCCAATAAACCCTTTGTAAGTTGAAAATACAGTAGAACCCTCATATTTGACCACGTCCTTAAGATGACTTAATTTTCATAGACCAGACATGAACTATATGTGTGTATCATGTCTATCAGTAGGCTAGTTCCTTCTGGTGACAACCTCCTTCTGCTCACCAGTTTGTTACAGTCCCTTGGCTTCTCAACTTACAGAGGTTCTACTGTATTGTTAAAGGGAAATGCATTTAACACACCCAACCTACCAAGCATCATAGGTTTGGCTAGCCTACCTTAAATATGTTCAGAATACTTACATTAGCCGATAGTTGGGCAAAAATCATCTAACACAACGCTTATATTATAATGAAGTGTTGATTGTCTTATGTAGTTTATTGAATATTGTGTCAAAGGGGAAAAATGGAATGGTTGCATGGATACTCAAAGTATGATTTCTATTGAATTTGTATTGCTTTCCCACTGCTGTGAAGTCAAAAATTCTTAAGTTGAACCATAGTAAGTCAGAAACTATCTGAATAAAATTCCCACTGACATCTAATTTTGCCAAATAAACATTACAAAAAATGATATGATGGGTAGCAAACATCACAACCTGTCCAAGATAGAACTCAGATTTTCCCTCCAACCAAACCCACTCAACCTGTTTTTCCATGTCAGGAAATACAGAGCCCTTTCTCAATTTCTTGAGCATGAGATGTTGAAATAGTCTCTTTCAAACTGTTTTTCCAATTAGTGAGCAAATTCTGTCAGCTATGGCTTCAAAACATATCCAGTGTGAGCACTTTTTGGTGCCTCCCTTCCCACCACTCTGGTCTAAATAGCCATAATGGTATGTCTGGCTTACTGTAGCCACTTCCTAACTGGTCTTTCTGCTCCCATGCTTGCCCTTCTTCAGGCAATTTTCAACACAATAGCAATATGTGACATTCCCTTTGAAATGTCATATTAATTCTCTGTTTGAAAGCCTTCCAATGACTTCCTATCTCTCAGAGGGAAGTTTGGCATCATCTTGCCTGTTTCTTACCACAGTGGACCTCATCTACTACCTTTTCTCATGTTCTCTTCATTCCAGCCACAAGGACCTCCTTGCTCTTCCTAGAACTCATCAAACTTCAGTCTTAGGACTTTTACACATGGAGTTTTTTCCTCTAAGATTTTTCCACTCCACTCTCACTTTCTCCAAGTAGCTCTGTCTGGCTCACTCCCTTCTTTCTTCCAGGTCACCTTCGCTTTGAGGTCTTACCTGGCTTCTTTACATGAATTACAGCCTCCACATTCCCTACCCCTCTTCTCTGTATTATTTATTATCTTCTAACATACCACATAATTTTCTTATTCATTTGGTTTTTATCTCTTTTATCTTAAAATATAAGCCTCATGAGGGCAAGAGGTTGATGTGTGTATTGTAACTAGTCACCTTGAACAGTGACTGGCTTATGTTAGGTGCTTAATAAATATTTGTTGCATAAAATGGTTTGAAGGAAAAGACAGCAGGCATCAGCAACAACGAAGACAGGAAAATGAAGTGATTTCCTTAACACTTAAAAACATAAGGAAAGGGTGAAAGAGAATTGATCTGAAACAGTAGGAAGTTCACTTTGATTGAAGTAAGGAGACTAAATTTGTAATTTTGCCCTTTGGTGCAAAAGTTTCAACAAACTGTTAATTATGAATCCAGAGCTGTCCCCAAAGGGCAGATCCTCATTTCTTTTGCAATTCTTCATAAATGACACAGAGAAAGCAGAGTGTTGTACCATATCTGCCTCATACAGTAGGTACTCAGTAGATGTTTGTAGACTGAGCAAAAACCAATGACTTATTGGTGAAAGAGTTTTCTTGGTATCTCTTCTAGACGCTGTGAGAAATATAATGAGTTCTAAGCACAACCCCATTTGCATGCTTTGATTTTTAAGTTTTCTTTTAAAAACAGACAGTCAAAACACAATCACAAATAGCAGAATTTAGACGTGGCATCTTCTCTCCCATGGTCTAATCTTAGGACATCATAAGAGGAATCTTCCTTTTCTTTTACTCAATCATCAATTCTCAGGCTGGTGTAAAGCTATGATAAAAACAAAAAGAAAAAACAGATATTCTGGAAGCATCCATTCTAAGGCTTATAAAAGTAAAATTCCAGTGAAACTCAAATATTCATTGGAATGTTTCTGACTAAATCAATGGAAATGTTATCAAGGCTTCAATAGCCTCTGATTACAAAAAAGCATGATGACTTTATGGCTCATCTCAGTCCAACAGCTAATATGTCTGTATTAGTGGAAGATCTCCCTCTAGGTCTTCTCCATTATGAACAAAAATTTCCCTTTATGTATGATCTACTTATGGAAGTATTCCAACTTAAGCAATTTTCATGACCCTTGTACCCAAATTTTGCTATATGTGAATAAAAAGTGACATATGAGATATATTGGGTATTTGGGGCATTGGGCAAATTGAATTTTATTTGAACAATTAAATTTTTATGTTTTAGCCATAAAAGTTGATAACATAAAAACTTAGCCTAAAAAACTTTAGATGGTAATGAGGCTTCACTTTTAATTGAATTTTGTATAATATTTATTCTCTTAAGATCAACACATTTTAGTTCCAATACCATGCTCTATATATCTAGCAAGGAAAAAAGCAGAGGATTTTAGAGGTCTGAGGAATAGAAAATTCAGTACTACTTCATATCAAAGAACTTCAGTTCAATTTATTATAATACATTTTTCACTGAATGATGATTATGTGCTAAATAGACTGCCAGCAATCTAGGGCACAGTCTCTGATGTTTGGGAACTTACAGTCTTTCTTGTCCTATGTATGCATGTGCATAAAAGAAAATCAGAATTCTGCCTCAGACGATGGGGAAGTAAATACAGCAGATCTGCCTTCCTGCTGAAAGAAACTATAAAACTGAACAAAATATGTGAGACATCAAACACACACACCTCAGGACTGCAATCACTGATGGGGGGATAAAGCAAAATAGTACAAGATGGCCACCACACTTAAACAGCTTCCTGTTTGGGGAGGAAGAGAGCCCAACCAGAGGAGCATGGTCTCACTAAGCAAAGGAGGGAGATATAAGAGTTGGGAACTTCAAAAGCAGCTAGAAATTCTGTGATAGGGCACTGGAAAGGAGGGCACTATGTGGAAACTGGGCCCCACAAATCCACACAGGAAGTCCCTGGCTGAGGAAATGGCTGCACAGTAGCCAAAACAAGCTGTCCTGCAACAGAGATATAACAGGTCTTCACTGTGTACCTCAGTTAGTTAAGCTAGGACTCTAGGACTCCAGGACTGCATAAAGGCCACGTCTAAGGAATGAAAACTACTTTAAAGTAGGAAATACGCCCTAGGACTATGGGGGAAAAAAAACTGAGCATTGCTAATAAAAAATAAATAAATAAATAAATAAATCCTGAAAAAACAAAAGAATACCCCAGTCACTTAACTTCCTGACAGAACAAAGCTCAATATCCTCTAAAGGAAGACAACATAGTGAATACAAACTAATCATTACAATATCTAGCATTAAAAAAAAAATGCTGGATTTGTGAAGCAAATCAAGAAAAATCCAATCAATAGAAACAGATCTCCAAATGACTCAGAGGTTGAAATTAGCACACAAGAAGTTTAAAGGAGCTATAAAAATGTTCAAAGACTCCAAAGAAAAGATGGGTATAAAGCACAAACAGGTAAGAAATATCAGCAGGGAAAGAACTCTAAAGAATTCAATTTCTAGACCTTATAAGTATACATATCAAATGAAAAAAAGTAGCTGATTAAAGACTGTTATGAATAGTTCAATGAACTTGAAGATAGATCAATAGAAATTATCCCATCTGAAAAACATAGCAGAAAAGACTTATAGTAAAATAAACAGGGTCTTAGGGAATTTAGGAAGCAATAGCAAGCAATCTGATAAATGTGCAATTGGAGGTCCAGAAGAAAAACAGAAAGTTAATGGAGCAGAAAAATAAATAAATGAATAATGACAATAAATTTCCCAAATTTGGTAAAACCATTAACTTACAGATCCAAGAAACCTAGCAAAGCTCAAACAGGAAGAAAATAAAACTAACTTTACCCAGGTATGTCATGTTTGAATTGCTGATAACTAAAGAGAAAGAGAAAATATATCTAACATAGTCATATTAAAAAGGTACATCACATATAAAGATACAAGTGATAACTGAGTTCTCATCAGAAAAAATGTAGGCCTGAAGAATATAAAGTGTTATCTTTAAATAGCTAAAAGGAAAGGAAAAAAGTAACCAAAATTTTATAAACAATAAAAAACGCCCTTCACAATGAAAGAAAATTAAGCATATTTTCAGATTAGCAAAAACTGAAAATTCATCTGTAGCACATCTACACTGCCAGAAATGCTTATTAGTGAAATGATACAATATGATACCAGGAATCAACAGGAAGGAATGAAGAACACCAAGAATGGTAAATGTTATTTTTGGACAAATATAAACAGTTATTTCTTTCTCTCCTCTTAATTCCTTTTAAAAAGTGCCCTCTGCTTAAAATAAAAAATAAAATCATTTATTTTGTCAGATTTATACGGTATGAAGTAATAAAATACCTGTTTAACAATTGCATTAGGAACTTTGAAGCAAACAGAATTGCATCCTGGTAAAAATTTAACATTTTACTTCAGATGGAATGGTGGTAGTCCCAAGAACATTATAATGAGTGAAGCATGCCTAATCCCCAGTGAAGTGGCCAAAAATCAACAGTATGAAGGGTTTCATTAAGGATCACATCTTAGACCTAACAAAACCACCTCAAGATTATCTTGAAGATACACTCTGCCAGGTCATGTTAGATGATCTCAAGGAATAACCAGGTTGAAACGGGTGCCATCAGAGCATTACTTTTTCATAAAATAATTATTATCATTTCCTGGTGTCAAACTGAGTATGTCCAATTCCCATGAAAAAAAAAGTTAATTATGGGCTTGGCGCCATAGCTCAGTGGTTAGGGTGCTGGCCACATACATCAGGGCTGGCAGATTCAAACCTGGTCTGGGCCTGCTAAACAACAGTGACAACTACAACACTCAAATAGCTGGATATTGTGGCGGACGCCTGTAGTCCCAGATACATGGGAGGCTGAGGCAAGATAATTGCTTAAGTCCAAGAGTTTGAGGTTACTGTGTTTGAGGTTGAGCTGTGACACCTCAGCGCTCTACCAAGGATGACATACTGAGACTCTGTCTCTTAAAAAAAAAAAAAATTAATTATGCCTAGCACTCCTTCTTGCTTTCTGAGAGTAAAAACTGTGTCCAAGACAACCTAGAAAAAAAGAGGAGGGGGCCTTTTCTTAGAGAAAACAAGAAATATTTAAGACCTATTTGTTTAACCCTTATACCATGTTTGGAGGAAAGACAAGTAAACAAATGACTCCAGATAGAGATTGAGTAATAGACAGAGTGGTACATTGTAGGTGGCTACATACATTTAACCCTAGAGGAATTGGGGGAATGATGATTCTTTCTCCTTCTGTAGTTTCTTTTTATTTATTTTTAATAGCTTGAAATATTGCAACTTCAGTTGCATGATGTGTTCATGTTCTTCTGCTATTTTTAATACCAGAAAGGTTCACCTTCTGAAGTTCTGTGCTTATTGACATAATTCAAGCCTGGGGACTTATAACATCAAAAGAAGTTCTGATGTATCTATTTAATTCTGGCCTTTTATTCACATTCTTTCATGTTTCCATCTCCAGCTAGTCTGGTAGCAGTTAGAATAAGTCTGTTAGTCAAACAAATAAGATAGTATCTGTGTTTGACAGCAGTTTTAATCTTCCTTTGTGCTGGGATAAAGCAGCAACTCTGCCAAGTCATGAGATGTTTTATAATTTATACATTTTCTCCCCTCGTAGACTATACATTGGTTTAGGCAACAAGCCCTTGTTTTGGAGAACGGTGTATTTCTGAAGCCCAACAAATCCTTGGATGCATTTGTCACTCGAGTCATAGAGCAGGGATTCTTCAGGGGAGTATTCTCCCAGGGACTACCCCACTGATAGAATGAAAACTTCTGCTCATTGCTGAAATGAGAGAAGTTGAGAGACTCATTCATGTTCCTCAAGAAGAATAAATAAAACCACATTTCCCAACCAAAATATTTGACGCTACTGTCTGGTGCAGAACCACACCAAACAAGGAAGATTTACATGTATTTGGCCTTTTGTTCATCGAACACTCAGACCTTGACTACTGCATGGACTCTGACCTCAGGGATCTTTCCCCTACTGTAAGAGACACACGAACAGTAACATCCCCTAAGTACCAAAAATTTTAGGCTTGCCTAAGGAAAGAGAGGGCCTGCCTTTGCCCTTGGCTTCAGGAGGGGATCTCTCCAACCCTGGGAATGTCATGATTGGTAGGAGTGTCGTTGTTTGTGGGCTGGGCTTGGGTAAGCCAGATAAATATCAGTGTGATGGGGGGTCGGGTCACATTGTATCAGCTAAATCTGGAGGCCTGGATACTGATATTGGACACTTGAGCAGTCAAACATGCATACATGATGGAGACTCATAAAAACTCTGGACAGTAAGACTCCCGGAGCTCTTTGGTTGATGATTCCTTTAGCATCTCACCAGACATCAGTGCTGGGAAAGCAGTGCTGCCTATGACCGAATGAGGAAAGAACAACTAAAAGCTCGGAGTTGGCACCTTTCTGGACTTTGCTCTAGGTACTGCTTTCCTTGCCTGATTTTAATCTGGATCCTTTCCTGAAACAATCTATACAAACTATGCAATCAGTACCGTGAGTACTTTTAGCACATTATCAAAACCGAAGGTGGCTTTGGGGACTCCCTGAACTTGCAATTGGTTTCAGAGGTGAGCACAGTCCTGTGGACTGCACTCCCTCTCACATCACATCCCCTGAATCTTCAGTGTCTCAGAAGATTTCCACCTGCCTTCCTTCTAAGAACACTTCTTCCTTGGGAGTGCTCTCAAATAACGGCTGTCCCCTTCCCACAGGTCTCAGGTCTCTGGTCATAGAGGAGGGATAGGTATTTTCCTTTTTCTTCATTGCAATTCAAGACCATTTTCTTAGATGTTTAAAGAAAATCTTCAACTTTGAATGTCATGTACCACCTACTACTATTCATTGTTGCAATTTTCTAGCTGCAATTATCTAGACCTATCTTTTTAGGTCACTTTCCTCCTCGGAGTTGCCACTTGGCCTGGTAACTAAATACTACACTGTCTTGTGAATATATAACTTTTGTTAGAAAAATACCATCCCAAACAAAATCTAAACCCCAGTTTTCACCAATCAAGACTCCTGCTCAATCCAGGACCTCTTTATTCCAACTTGAACTGTCCATAGACCAAAAGTCTATTTTCACGAATATGATTTTTTTACATATTTTTTGAGACAGAGTCCCACTATGTTGCCCTCAGTAGAGTGCTGTGGCATCACAGCTCACAGCAGCCTTAAACTCTCAGGTTAAGCAATTCTCTCGCCTCACCCTCCCAAGTAGCTGGGACTACAGGTGTTGGCCACGATGCCCAGCTATTTTTCTTTCTTCTTCTTCTTCTTGTTTTTTTTCTTTTGGTTGTTGTTGCAGTTGTCATTGTTTTTAGTAGGCCTGACCAAGTTTGAACCCGCGAGCCCCGGTGTGTGTGGCCGGCACCCTACCCACTGAGCTATTGGCAACAGAGCCCACTAAAATGATTTTTATTTAATTCTTTGAGGTTGCTTTTACCACACAATACACCAAAGTTTTCTTTTATATATAGTTGTGAATTCTTTGAGGCTCTTTAGTCACTTCAGGAATGTGTCAGTGGTCATAGACCTCTCCTGGGAAAATGTTTACAATCCATTCAGCTTGTTTATATTTCAAATAGTTGTTAAACCCTGCTCTGTGCCCATTAATGTGCTTCCTTCTTGGAATTCTAAGATAAGAGACATTATCCATGACCTCAGCTGGATCCTGTCCAGATGGGGGTGGAGAGACACAGATATCTGTTGCAACACAATGAGTTACAGACTAGACTAGAAGTATGGGAGCACAAAGGAAGACGCACTGATGGAAACTTCTGGCTTGGGACAGACAAAACCCAGCATGAGATGATTAAGGGAAATGGGGGAGAGATAAGTATGCGGCCTTCAGCTTTCAGAGAATACTTGGTCCCATTAACTGGAGCATGGACAGAGGAGATGATACTGAAAGGTGAAGAAATGAAATAAAGTTATTTCAGCCAAAGGAAATGGAGCATGAAGTCCAAGGCAAAGAAGGCAACGTTGAGTGGAAGTGACAGCTGGATTCACGTGTAAGAAGTGCCGTCATTCAGGAAGAGGAATGTGGTTCTTGGTAGCTCCAGACTGCAAAATCCAGAAATTATCAAAAGTGCCAGATTTCAAATCAGCTAGAGAATTTTTCTCTTAATTAGAGTGTCCTAAAATGCAATGGCTGCTTCAGGAGGTAATGTGTCCCTTGTCACTAGACGGACGTTTTTGGACCTATTTTTCCAAGAGATGCTGTAGAAAAGGTTAAACAATCATGTGGAAATTGGACTATGTGATTTTTAAAGCACCTTCTTCTCCTGCCTCCTTTGGCTTTCTGTCATCTGAAAAACCCAGGGAATAAATGAACGTGGGAAATTCTGCTTCTCCGCAGGCACAAGCGACACACTAGGTTTGCATGGCCTTTCCTGTTTGTCTTTCCTTTGTGGCATTTCTTGCCCCATCTACACAGAGCAACACACTCAGCGAATCTAAGAGGTAGAGTTATTTTAGTACAGTGGAGGAAAATGTCAGCATAAGTAAGATAGAGTGGGTAGATTTTAAGCTCCTAGGGTAAGATTATTTAATTAGCAGGACAGGGATTTGAAGAATTAAACAGATTCTTGCAGACTATCCCCTTTTATCCTCCCCTGTTCACCTGGCACATGTTCTCTATCGCCAGTTCTGAGGACTAACAACAGAAACTTCCCTGGCTAGTCAAAAGAGAAAATGGATTCTGTGGAAATAGCATAAGTATGTATTTTATACGAAGTAGGAAAAAAACACAATAAAGATTCTTTTAAGGAAAAAAAAATCTCACTCCCTTCACAAAGATGCAATATATTTGCAGCATAGTCTAACTCATGTAAGTGCTTTGAGTGCTATAAAAAGGACCACAAACATAGTGGCTTAGAATCACAGAAATTTATTTTTTCATGGTCCTGGAAGTCAGAAGTCTGAACTCGGGGTATTTCAGGCCATGTTCTTTCTGAACACGATATAGGAGAAGCCTTCCTCGCCCCTTCCAGCCCCTGGTATGCACTGGTTTGTGGCAGCAGGATTCAGTCTCTGCCTCTGCCTTCACATGGCCTTCTGACCCGAGTGTCTCCCTGTGGCCTCTCCTCTTCTGATAAGGACACGCATCACTGGACTTAGGGCCCACCCTAAAATACAGATGATTTCATCTTGAGATCTTTAACTCATTACATGTGCAAAGACCATAATCTCAAACAAGGTCATATTCTGAAGTTCTGGGTGGTCATGAATTCTGCGGGGACACTCTTCACCCCCTTCCCTTGGCCATAACCACAGCAGTGCACCTTCTTGACCCTGAATCTCCCTCTGAGATGCATCTCATTCTTTTAGGGCTGCCACTACTACATGCAAGCCTCTTTTCCTCCATCTTTCTGTGAAAACACATCCTCTTTTACGATTCATATCCTGGATATCTCATTCTCTCCCCTTCTTCATCGATTAAAAGATAGACATTTCCAGAGTAGATTTTAAGCATCAAGGCTAACACTAACTCTGTTATTTATGAGAGTGTGGTCATTTGGACCTGTGTCCATTTTGCTGATGTGAGACCCGTGGTGTGTGTTCTCAGGTGAAGAGTGGACAGAAGGGAAGTAGAGACATTGTTGTCAGAAGACTCTGGAGGCCAACTACCGGGAGAGGTGAGACAACCACCGTCCCTGTGTTGCTCTACCAATATACCTTACATTTCCACACTGGCAGCTGAGTGAGCTGCTTTTTAATTTTAATATGATCCTCCAGTTTCCTCTTGCACATCTTGATACTCCTAGCTTCTTCCACAATTATGTAAGGTATTATTCCTTACATAAGCTGCTTAGTCTGGAATACTTGTAGAGGTGTCTATTAATATTTCCCTGATTAAACCCTTAGTGATACAAACAGAAATCCAACAACATTTTCCCACTAGGATGTAAATTCCATAAGGTCAGTTTTTTGTTTTTTTTTTTTTTGTCTTTTTCATTCACTGCTTTGATCCTAGAAAGGTGCTGGCATGTGCTAAGTGATCAATATTAGTTGAATAAATAATTAGAAAATAAAAAGATTTGAGAAGAAGATGATGATGGAGTATTTAAAATATTGAGTTGGGGTTTATTTGGGAACCTGCAGCCTTGGGGCCACATATGGCCTTCTGGATCCTTGATGGTGGCCTTTTGCCTAAACCTGAATTTTACAGAACAAAACCAAAATCCTTTTGTTTAAAGGGGTACATGAGAGAAAGTTGAAGCTTTTCTTGCTTTCTTGGCTTCTTAGAAAAGAACAATCTTGAAACCAGAAGGCTATAGTTCCACACTCCTGAATATACCATGTAAGCGTAGGAGTCCTGTATATAGAGAGGCCAGGGTAGAATTGCAGATATTTGAGTCATCAGCCTAACGGTGGAGGTTCAGCTATGACAGTGCATGAGATGGCTCTTGGAGAGCTGACAGAGCGAGGGGTAATCTCTGGGGAACATGAGCATTTAAGAGCGAGAGGAAAGTTAGGTAAGAAAATGTCAACAAACAACACTAGGAGAGATCATGAAGAAAGAGCGAGAATCTATCTATATAGTTAAATGACAATGAAAATGATATAATATAAGGTCTGCAATGTTTTCATTATATTTGGCAATAGTGAGAACAGGATCGTCCTAGCAAGAAGAGTTTTTGGATTAAAAAAAAAATGACTTAGCAAGTGTTGACTGTCCTTGCATGGAAAGAAGAAAATATGGTAGTAAATAAAGGGTACATAGAGTCAGTGAATTTGAAGGGTTTTTTAAGGATAAAAAGGACAACTTTGAAACAAAGGCATACCTACACACCTGGCCATGTGTCTATGTAATTGTGGGTTGTGTCTAATGTAACCTAGACAACTGAAATCTGTCACTTACCAGCTATGAGATCTTGGTCAACTTACCAAAAAAAAAAAACTTTCCATAATTCAGTCTCTTCATCTATCAAATGGAGATAGTAGTAGTTTCTGCATTATATTGGGTTTTGATTTTTGGTTTTTTTTTCTGAGGTGGAATCTCACTCTGTCACCCTTGGTAGAGTGCCATGGCATCATCATAGCTCACAGCAAACTCAAAGTCTTGGGCTCAAGTGATCCTCTTGCCTCAGCCTTCTGGGCAGCTGAATTACAGGTGTCTACCACAACACCCAGCTAGTTTTTTCTATTTTTAGTGGAGACAGAGTTCCACTCTTGCTCAGGCTGGTCTGGAACTCCTGAGCTCAAGCAATCTACCTGCTTTGGCCTCCCAGAGTGCTGGAATTACAGGCGTGGGACACTGCAGCCAGCCTACATCGTATTCCTGTGAAAAGTAAACAGATAATGTATAAATTCTTAGCCCTGTGCAGATCTGTAAGATGAATAGATGGCAGCTTCTGAGCTCCTTGCCGTTGCTAAGAAGGGGCATGAGTAGAGTCAACTGCAGAGGAGGGACAGGGATAATTCGTGAAGGAAGGTCCGTGAGGAGGTGGGGGGTCGAGATCCAGAGCAAAGTATAGAGAAACTCACCTTAGAATAGAATAGGTTTTCCATGAAGATGAGAGGGAAAAAGACAGAGAGCTTGGATCCTAATAAGTTTGGAGTGTAGAGGGAACCAAAGTGAGGGGAGTTCTGGCTCATGGATGAAACTTATTTTTTTCTGTGAAAAATGGTCAGAGGTCTAAGCACTGTAAATCAAGGAATGAGGCAGAATAAAGCAGGGATACCTGAAAAGCAGGCACTGATTGGAAATGGCAGCTGGAGGGAGAAGAGAGCTGTGTGTGCACAGATCAAAGGCTCGTCAGGCAAGTCCACCAGCCTCCCTGGATGTGAGGAGAAATGGCTTGTGGCAGTTGCAATCCCACAGTGTGGTGGGATTTCTCTAGCTGCCTCCCAGCAGCTCGGATTTCAACACAGAAAACGTGGCTGGGAGATCGGCTAGTGGTGGGGATTTCTGCCAAATGGGGATGCACAGAAGCTGAGGGTGAGATAGTATCTGATGCTGTGAAACCTGGGTAGACCCAGAAGAGGGAGCATTGAGTCAAGAAAGGGCTGCTGCTGAGAGTTCTGAAGCTCCACCAATGTGGTTGGTAGAATAAGGAAATGAACTATCAAGAAGAACTGATGCCTGTGTTTAAGGCGTGGATTTTCTAAAGTCGGTGAGAAATTCCCCTGCCATCCCAGGTGCTTGCTTTCCTCCAGGGTTGTGCTGAGCTTCGAGTGTATTTCATACTCAGGGCCACTCTGGACACCTTCCTGGCTGTTGGTTATTTGTCTACATTGATTACGGCTAAATCATCCATGTACCTGGAGTGGTTCCCTGCTCTGCCAGTTACACCCCCTGCTTCAGGGACTGAACTTTTGGGTGACAATGGGCACCCTTAGCCTAAAATCGATCTTGCCTGGCCACTAATTTGAAAAATTCTTTCATATTCTTGGATCTAGCAGGAGGAAATGCACAGGTGTCCTCCAACCTTGGGACCCACAAGGGTCACCATCCCTTCATGTCTCCAGGAGTTTTTCATTCTGGGTAAAATAGTTCTTCATAGATGGTATTCTGTCACCAGGCTTAGGCGCTGTACAATAAAGCCAGGAAGTCACCTGTACAGGCACAGAGCCCAGGAATCAGTCTCTTCCCTACCTGAGCTAGGGCGGAATAGAGGGGGGAAATAAAGGAAGGAAACATTAGTTTGAATCTCAAAAGAAATATCCTAATGCAATGTATGAAATGTTTGTTTCATTTGTATACCATACCATATAGAAAAAAGTATTTAAGTATACGACTCAAAGATGAAAGTTTCATTTCTTGCCACAAAGGACCAAATTATTAGTATGCAGAAAGTCATCTCTCACAATGGCAGAAAGGGAAGTGGTTATGCTAGAATCAGCAACAGTGACCCTTTTATCTGATGTCTTAGTTCTAGAGGAAAAACAACTCTTACAAAACTGCAGGTGTTTTACTGGGTCTTAGGAAAACCTCCATAGGTTAATAGAGGTTAATCAAACTTAGGAGAAGGCATCACATTTCAAATCCTATTACAAGACCTTTTGTAGAGGAGGCTCATGGTGTGTGACACATCTCATGGAGGCAGGACCCAATTATAAGAGGGAGTTTACCTAACAAATGCAATCAGTGTAACCTGGTTCTCTGTATGCTCAAGGAATACTCAACAATTAAAAAAAAGACCTTTTCTAGAGATTATGTCTTTTAAATTTTACTGGGATTTTGATGTTTTCAAGTTCTTACTTGATACAAACATGTAACATGATGGACCACAGTGGGGTGGGCTATCCAGAGATTTCTGTAATAATGTTATGTCTTCTCAAATAAATCAAGCCATCTCAAAAATATCCCTTATATACATTTTTATTTCTTCTTTCATCACTCTTGCAGGTAATTTCCATGGTATTCTGAGTCTCAAAGCCTCCCAGAGGAACCAAATCAAGCTTCTGTGCATCACTGAAAACCAAAAATTACTAACAGTGTACATAGAGGCAATGGCCGGAGATTACTCTTTCATCTGATTCTCCCCCTAGAGACACAAAGTCTCATCCCATCCACACCCAAATCCCTCTCCTCCCCCGTGCACACAGTCACCACATGCATTCTCTGATAAGACTGAGCAATATTTCATTAGTTCTCCCTAGCCACTAAGTCCAGCTTTTAATATAGCTGGAATATCTTGGGTAGCTTTATCAAAATATAAACCTTATAATCAAGGCTTAGTTTAAAATTTAAGTTGTTCCAGCTGCCACCTGAAATAACAACTGTATAAAATCTAAAACTTTCCCTTATTGAAGTTCTCACTGAGAAAATCTCCCCCTGGTGGATTTGAAGAGCATGTGTTTTCACAAATAAAATTGGATAGAATTTCCCTTAAAAAATAGAAGCTAAAATTTAGCAGGTGTGAAAATCAGATTCCTTAGTCTCTAAATTCAAAGGGAAAAATTGCAATTATTTAAAAGCTCATCATGAAAAACATTTCAAATACTAAACTAGAATAGTTTTGGTTTCCTCTAGTCTTACCCGCAAGTGTGATGATTATCGAGTTTTACAATTTTTTTCTTGTATGTCATCGCCCTCTAGTAAGTGAACGCATTTTTATGAACTAAGCATGCTAATTTCCCACACAATTGTTTAGTGAAGAGAGGCATAATGTTTCAATTAGGAAAGAATGTGCCCCCATCTGAATGAATCTGGCATCTGTGTATTCTTATCTGTTACAGCTGTCAGTAAAATCAACAAAAAATCCAAGTGCCGAACCCCTAGACCACTTGAAATGTGCACACACTTTGCTCTAGGGAAGGGGAATTTATTTTTTTAATTGATTTTGCTTCAGCAGAAATCTCTCTCCTTTTCCTGGGAATACATTTTGGCCGGAATTTTGTGAAGTCAATGCAAATCATTTCAAAGTGGCTCTGGCTCCCTAGCCTCTATCTAACTAATGCCTCTGCTGACCCAGGACTTGGATACCCTTTTGCCTGGATGGGGCAAAGATGAGGCATGTTAAGAACAAGTGGATGAAGTAGAGAAAACTGCACAGGAACAGTCACGCAAAAGAAAGTGCAAAGCTGCCTATAGTGCCGATTCTCCCATGTTTAGTATTGGGAAATGGGGACCAGTGGCTAATGGAAAATGCATTTTCTCTGGCATAGATACACCAACCATTTTGCCTTAAAGTTCTTAGTATGTGTGGTGTCTTGTTAAGGTTAAATATTTTCTTTTTAATTTTTTTTTATTTATTGTTTTAGGTTCATCGAAGGTGCAAAGAATTAGGTTACACTGTTTGCATTTGTTAGGTAAAATCCCTCTTGTAACTGTGTCCTGCCCCCAAGAGGACGCCATGCACTGTGACCCCCACCCCATCCTCTCCTCCCCTATTCCTGCTCCCTTGTTCCCCCACCCCCCACATTACGTTGATTTGAGTTTTTCTCTTGTGTGGGTTTGTATTAAATCATCTACTGGCTTTATATCAGAATGGAATACATTGGATTCTTGCATCTCCATTCTTGTGATACTTTACTAAGAAGAATGTGTTTCAACTCAAATTAGACCTCCCATTTGATCCAGCAATCCTGATACTTTACTAGGCATCTACCCAAAAGAAAAAAAAAATCACTTTATCATAAGGACATTTGCACTAGATTGTTCATCGCAGCTCAATTTACAATCACAAATTATGGAAACGGCCTAAATGCCCATGGACCCAGGAATGGACTTACAAGCTATGCCATATGTATACCATGGAATATTATCCAGCCATTGAAAGAGATGGAGCCTTTACATCTTTTGTAAGTTTAAATATTGTCAAAATGCATTATTCTAAATTTCTAACTGAGGGCTAATTTGTTACTTTAAATAATTAGGTCATATACAAAGAAGCAATTGTTGGATTTGTTGAGGAAAGCATAAAACAGAAAAATGACTTAGATTTGCTGTTTCTGTAATTTTTTGGTCTCAAAGTGAGAGAGAAGACTATAGCAGTGTGCTGTGGTGAGTAAGGGCACAGGCTTTAGGGTAGATTGCTAGAGTCCAGTCCAGGTTCTGACTGTTTTTAGCTGTGTGGCCTGAGCCAACTGCTTACCCTCCCTGTGCCTTGATTTCTTTATCTGCCAAATGGGAGCAATAAATAGAAGCATCTTCACAGTGTGCTTGGAAGGGTTAAATATGTCAAAACCGTTAAGTGGAAAGTACTTAGTACACACAAATCTAGCTTTTTTGTTCACTTTCAGATATTAGCAGTCTAATTTTCAGACATTATAAAAAACAATCATTGCTGAAACCTTGATTTCTCATTGAGCCTAAAGCTCTTTGTCTCTCTAAGGGCTCCAGCATGACCTGTGTTTGGATCCCACGGAAGGGAAAAGGGAAGTGGTTGGTTACTATTTCTTCACCTTATTTTTCCACTTCTCCTCCCTCACTCCTTCCTCTGCCTTTACCTTCTGCAGGGGCTAGAGAAAAGCATTTGCAGCAGGCAGCTCTTCCCTGAGCAGCACAGTTAGAATCGTGCATCGGTGCCTTCTGGGAGTGCCTCTTCCTTGTGTGAAATTCTTCAATGGGTTCTTCAGCCTCACCCTGCCCCTCTGGAGACCACCCATGCTGCCCTCTCCACATCCTCACCAACTGCTGATGTTATCTCCCCTCCGGGAGGGGGGCCTCACAGGGCTCCCACCTGTCTTCTGTGTGCTGTCCATTCCGGCCCCTGGGAGATGCTGCTGTCTCGCTTTCAGTGGGAACCACCTCTCTCCACCCCATAGCATTTTCTCTTCACTCTATCAACAGAAGCAACTCCAGCCAGCCTCTTGCTCACCTTTGAATCTTCCAGGTAAGTATCATGCACTAGCTGCTGTGTCTTATCAAACCTCAGGGGACATTGCTCAGCTTTCTGAGTGGTTTTCTTAAGAGACTCTCCCTCCATTGACAGAGTAAACATTGAACTCCCATCTTCCCTGGACAGGAAAGCACCCAGAACTCCAAGAACTCTAAAGGGAAGAATCACCACCAATCTTTCCTTCTGCTCTTATTTACAGACTGGAGGTGGGTCAAGGACTAGCACCTCTCCTTAGAAAGTGGCTGCATTTTCCAATTTAGTTATCAACTGAGGAGCTGGTAGGGCAGGGGGCTTACTGGAAACTAAGACAAAATGAAAAGTTATGTCAAGTGTAGACCTTGCCTGTGTAACATCTGAACAGTTAGGTTGAGTAAATGAGTTCAGTGGTTAGTTTGAATCCTTCTCAGATGGACAAAGTAGATTTGTTGAGGTTCCTATGGACCCCAGCCTGGGACAATGGTCAGCAAGAGAGATGGCACTAGAAAACTCATGAGACTTTACGCCAACTTATAATATACAGCCTAGAAGCCTGGAAGGGCATACATTGTTTCAGGCGCCAATTAGCAGCCTGAAAACAATGCAGCAGCCTGTCCTGCTTCTCAGGAGTATCTACGCGCAAAGATGCACAGCAGTCAGTAGCTAGCAGTCAAGTTAAACATGAGAGGGGGAGAATATAGCCCCCAGGAAGGTCGGGTAAAGGGTAAATAGGGACATGGGGTAATGGAATATCTGAAGTGGCCAGATAACATACACAAGAAGAAGAGACCGGGGGAAACAAATTTCGTCCCTTCCACCTACCTTACCTTTCCTAACTTAGCCTGCCTGTGCTGCTGAATCCCGTGCAGGGATAGTCATGTAGACATTCTCCTGACGGGCACTTTTACTCTGAGTTGGAAGGCCCATGAGGAATTCAGCCTGTCTACCTCCCACATAGATTGACTGTGGTATGATGCGGGTAGACATGATTAGCATTTTAGAGTTATGTTAGTTGAAGAAGTGACCTGTACCAAAACTTGTGAATGCATCAGAGTTCAGTGTTGGAGTATGGGACTCAACTGCATAGGAGGAAAGAAATCGAAAGGTTAAGTATCACACACAGTAACTGTCAGTAAGTATTTCTCAGACTGAGTAAGTGTCTGCCAGGCACAGTCTATTAAGTTCTTAAGGAAGAAGCAAAATAGATTTCTTAAATACTTTTGGCTACTTCAAAAATAATATTACATTGTAATCTATACTTCAAAAATGATTTTATACTAGTTAAATATTTGTACAGTGTCTACCACATGCCAACACTTTATTAGAATAGGGTATATTGAATTCTTTCAACAACCTTACAAAGTTCACTATTATCTTCGTTTTACAAATGAAGAAACCGAAGCAAAGAGATAAAACAACCTGCACCAGGTTAAATATGTGGAAAATAAGTAACATTTAAGCCCAGATGTTTGGTACCACACTACAATACTATGCTTTCACAAACAGCACCTTGTGAGCTACATTTGCAATCTCAACGGTGGGCATATCAGACTCAAGCACACTCAGGGAAGCACCTGGCTATGGGACTGGCCACAGGGCTGCCCACACAATAATAGACCACTCCAGCTCCTGGTTCAGTTCCTCCTACCACCTTCTGCTGGGTACATTGTGTTTGCTATTTAATTTGCATCGTAATGTTAATTTCTAGAATAAATGTATTAGATTTTCTGAAAGTAAAAATAATTAAGGTGGAAATAAATCAGCAAATGCCCCATTAAATAGAACAGACATTGATGGCCTGGAGTCTTTTCATTTTTTAGGTTAAAAAAAAAACTTGCAATGCTTTGATCTTATTTAAAAAGCAATGCACACCCACATCTGAAAGATTAGAAAATCTCTACAAAAGAGAGAAGAGAGCGTCCATAACCCAACTACCTGCTGACAACTGCTGGGAATATTTTATTTTAGTAACTTTCTTTTCAGGCGTGTTTATATGTGCCCAGTTGGGGTATGTGTGTGTGTACTAATGGTGATGTTATTTATGTAATATTTTTACTTTTGGCTGGAGGAAGAGCAAAATTTTATCTTGGAATGGGAAGAGCCACGGGGATGGGTCAGAAAAGGCTGCAGTGGTGGGGATGGTATCTCCTCTACATCTTCTCGGTGGCCTGGGTTCACCTGATTGTTTGGTTTGTCTGTTTGCTTATCTTGAGAGTTATACATCAAGCTTAAACTCTTAAATAAAGTATTTTTACTTTAAATAAAGTATCCTATCATCCCATCTTCATTATGACCTGGGAGGATAGAGCTCAACTGGGACTCCCAGCATTTTTCACAGATCTCTTCTCAAGAGCTTTGCCCTGGAACCTGCCCCCCTGCACCTGTTCTCACTTCAGTTTCCACCTCTGGCTCTGTCCCACCCAGTGGGAAGCCTCATGTACGTTACAATCCACATCCATCCTCATCTGCCTCATCTTCCCTCAGTCTCCTCTGAGGCTTGGCCACACATTTGGCTCATTATGGCCCTGGAGATGGGCAGATGGCCTCGTGGGAGGGAGTCACGACATCTAGAAGAATGTGATCTAGAGGATGGTCTAGGTCTAGATGAGGCTTGAAAGCCCAGATTGGGCACTAGCTATTGGCCCTGGGAACTTCTTGCTTCGTGGGGGAAAAAATGTGCCTAGAGGGAGGAGAGAGTAAAACCTTCATTTGTCCTTTATAGGAGGCACTGATGAAAATGGACCACCAGTTATTTATATCTAGAGACGTTCTCTAAACTAGGACTGTAGGAAGTCAACAATCTATCAATCAATAAATGAATACATAAATAAATAAAGGGAGGTGTAAAGTTAGTGTGTTAACACCTTTATCTGCAAAGTCCCTCTGGGTTTTGTGTACGGTCACCTCCGGTTGGGACAACCCTTCCAGACGTGTGCCCTTTTCACTCACATTTCAGGGCTGCTCAAACATCACCTTCTTCCCTTTCCTTTCCACTTAACTTGTGTCAAACACACCCCTCCCCCACACTCTGTAGTCCCTCACCCCCACTTTCCTTAGAACTTATCACTAAATGAAATCACACCACCTATGTGTCAGCCTATTTCCTTCCTTTCTGCCTCACTAGAATTTGACAGAAAATTAATCTTTGCTACTGCATCTCCCGTGCTTAGCACAGTGCCTGCTACCCTGTGTACATTCAGTAAATATCTACTAAGTTAGTAAGTGATTATTAAGTTACAATTAAAAACACATTCATACATAGAGGAATTCTGATATTAATTTGCAGTTCTTTTTAACTAGGAAACGAGGGCAGGAAAAGTGAGCATATACAATGCACCTATGGAATTGAGTCTGTTCTACTGTAATCTGAATTTTACTTCCATAATAAAATAAACATATAAATATTTGAAAAACAGGATATAGTATCAGGAACTGGAGAATTGGCTAATTGCATAATCAGTGGTCCCCACCTAGACTGTGTTATCTTCTTACCTGGCTCTTGTGACAGGAAAGGAGATGTCAGGCTGTCGCACAGGGTCTTTCCTCAAGGACAAGTTGTCCTTCCATGCTGTGTGAGGGAGGAGACCAGGGCAGGACCTGGTGCTGGTCAGGTGGGGCTGCCCATTCGCCTGCAGGGGGAGGAGTGAGCTGGTGATCCAGGCGTCCCCTTCCCGGCTCACTTCCCGTGGTTCAGAGCCCACCTCTGGCAGCTCAGACACTCTCCTCTCCCAACCCCCATTCTTCATACCTCTAGCAGGACAGGTCAAGAAGATGGATGCTGTGAACACAGAATGACGACTGTCTGGTTCTAACGTAATTGTGGAAAGGGAGAAAAGATCAGCCATCTAAGTTCATCATCTAAATAAAACATGCTCTGGCTGATGGAACATGTGCCTAGACTCCTGACTCAACGTATTTAAAATAGGAGTAAAATGGCAGAATCATGGTGGTGGGTGTTAAGACGCCTACATGGCTCTCATCTGCAAAACTGGCTTTCCTTCCACGCCCAGCCCTTCCCCGGGGCTTTGTGCTGCTCCTTAGCCAGTAGAGCGGATTGGCAGATATAGCTCACTCAAGGAATGGGCGATTTGCAGTAAGTACTTACATGCTCTGCTCGAAATCAAACATCAGTTGAGGTACCAAAAGAAACAATATATGGTTATGACTTTGAAAGCATTTTCCTTTTAAAAGAAAAATGCCAAAAAATAAAAAGAAATTATTTTGGCAAAGGTTTTTGAAACTAACGCAATCCATCTTGAAATCCTTAACTAACCAGAGCCTTTATTATAGAAAAATAATGTATCACTAGTCAGCACCATTCAAAATAATGCGGCTAACATGGGGCTGCTTTGTTCTGTTTTTATTTATCCGCTAATAATAGTGAATATTTTCCTGTGTGTGCTGAATTCTTACTCTCGGCAATCTTATTTAGTAGTAGGCAATCCACAGGGAAGGATATGAGTTGTTACACCATCTGGGTCTTTTCTAAAAGCACAAAAAGACTCTGTCGTGCTGTTCTACAGAAGAGGCAATAGGAAAATCAGCAGGCCAGGGAGACTGGTGATGAACTGAACCACAGGCTACCCAAAGCGGCCGCAATTGGGCATCCCTGTGAAATAAAGTCCGGGATTGTTCCGTAGCCCTGTAGCCACTTTTGTGCTGGGTCACTTTCTTATTAGACTGCTGTGTTAACTGCTTAGCGGCAGATGGTCCTTAAGTGGTGGGGCATGTTGCTGAGTGGTACTTGCCCCTTACCCTTAGCTTGGTCCCATCTGTCTGGGCAGGTGTTTGCAGACATGATTCTGATGATGCCAGTGCACAAAATGTTCCAGGAAGTGGAACCTTTACCACTGGCATGGATTAGAGGCACTCGTTTGAGGATCACTATAGGCTCCAACTAGAAAAACCACATCAGTAATGATTTTGACAGAAGCAGAGTTTGAGCTCCCAATAATTACTTTTCTACCAAACCAACTGAGACTCAGGACTGCAATTAAAAATAAATGATCTTCCACATATGATGGCTTTCACACTGCATGATACTATTAAATAACCGTCGTTAGCTACTAAAGCATGTACCACCCGTTTCCCAGTGCCCTTTCTCTGCCAAGAAATTTAAGACCAAGAACGATCAATGAATGAGCCATCAGCATAATAACTGTTGATATAGAACATGCAAATTGAAGTAGTTCAGAGAGATTTAAGTGTATGAGGAATTATTATGGATAATGATATTATACAAATATTAAAGCTCTTCTTTAAATGGCCCACAGTTTCTTTATATCCACATTTTATGAACTAGAAAAGAGAAAGACACTACTATCCATGTGATTCCTTGGGAAAAATTAAAAAGGGAGGTTTAGGGCTATTTTCTAGGCACAATGCTTGATGCTGGAGATAGATAAATAAAATACACCCCTGTTCTCAACAAGTTTACAGATTTATAAGCAGGAAAAGACATAGAACAGTGTGATAAATACACTAATCAAAGTGTGCATCTGGTAGATGATAGCACAGAGAAACAGAGCTTGTAGGAGAAAGTTACAATAAAGGAAGAAAATCAGTTTGTTTAAGAATTAACAACTTCCTATATTAGAATGTTTTGTTTCTTTCTCTCCCTCCTGGAAAACATCTCCTTTCTGTTCTCCTATCTAGACATGTTCATATCACAGAGGCATAGGGAAGATGGTTACCAAACAAGGGAGGGCCCGAGGACAGAAATTTGTATGAAAAAATCTCTTCCTAATCTTTCGAGGCTTTAGACAAGTGAAATTAAACATAAAAGTTTCTAACAAGATGGGAAGATTGTTGAGTCCTGATTTCTCATGGGCTGTTGTCTTTGTGCATGATACTGATCAATCATACGCCTCTATCAGTTTTCTTATTTCTTTAGAAAATACCTACATGAAATCGAAGTCTGAGAGGAAAGTAGATTCTTAACTGGGCTTCTGATTTGATATGACTTAAAAACAACTGCAACTTCATTCTACCTTTCTGGTGGCCCAGAAATGCCATCTTTTTCTGGTTTGTTTTTATTTGCTCATAATTTAGTTCACAGATGTGATGATAGACGTAAGAAATTCGTGACTACAGAGATTTCATCATACCGCATGGCTTATATCCACCTTAATCTCTTTGTTTTATTGAAATAAAACTCCCATAATGTAAAATTAGTTTATTTTAACTACTTATGAAGTGAACGATTCAAAGATTTTAGTATATTAACATCGTTGTGCAACCATCATCCCTGTCTAATTCAGACAGTGTACTTTCATCACTCAAAAAAGAAACATTGTACCAACTAAGCAGGCTTCCCCCATTCCCCTCTTCCCCTAGCCCCTGGCGATCACAAATTTGCCTTCTGTATCTCCCTAGACAAATCATATAAATGGAATCATGCAGCACACAACCTTTTGTGTCTGGCCTCTTCCTTTCCCTTTCCATGATGTTTTCAAGGTTCATCTATGTTGTGTTAGTATTTTATTCCTTTTTATGAATAACTAATATTCCGTTCTATGGATACGCCATATTTTATTTATTTAGCAAAACTACTGGGTATGGTGTTTTTTCCCCATCTTTGGCTACTATGAATCACACTCCTATCAATGTTCATGCACAAGTTTTTGGTTTGAACTCTTCTTTTCAAGTGTGAGGGGCTGGCACTTCAAATAGAAGTAAAATTACTGCTCATATGGTAATTCTATTTTAAACTTTTTGAGGACTCTGCAAACTTTTTGCTAAAGTTACTGCATCATTTGTTCCCAACAGCAATGTACGAATGTTCCAAAATCTCCACATCCTCACTAACATTTATTAACTGTATTTTTAAAATTATTATAGCCCTCCTAACAGATGTAAACATGGGATCTCAATGTCAATCTCTTTTTAAAGGTAAATAATCTATCATAGAAACCACTTCTTAAGTATTCTTCTATTATAAATCTGAGCCCAGATTGAGAGGTATTTTTCCTAAAATGAACTGCAAAGTGAACTTAAATTCTGAACAGAGCTGCCTTCTATGGACGCCCATTATCCATTCTCCCTGGAGCAACCATGATCAAAGCCAAGGCTCTAAAGGATGACTGTTGAAATGCCAGCCCTGGGTATCCTTAGTGATTGCAGCGGCATGTAAACCATTTTACTACTAGTAAAATTCTGGGACAAAATTCACTCTCTCCCTCTGTTTTTTTTTTTTTTTTAACCTGATAAGCATTACTATTTATCTCACCACATGTGCTGTCTTTTTTAAAGGAAAAAGAAATACAACTAAACACCAATTTCATTTTCCACTTTTAGAAGGCAATTTGTTTAGATAAAGCAATGGGTTCAACAGCTTAGGCCTTATGGAATTTCAAATCCCATCCTAACACATTCCTCACTAATAATTCAGTGTCCACTGCACACATTCCTATGAAAGTCTGTGGTCATTAATTTTAATGTCTGATTGCTATCATCACCAACTACAGAAGTTGTTCTTTCCATTTCAAGAACATTTAGTTTTGAGAAGTAAAGCACAAATAGCATATGTAAATAATTACCTGGCAACCCAACAGAGGATTAGGAATGATACTTTTTTTGTTGTTTTTAATTTCTGCACCCATGCTTTTCTTCTGGTCTGGTACAAACAGCCTCTATGAAGAGTTTGGTTTCTAAGTTCGCCTCTCCTTGGTATAAATGTATGGAGGGGAGGAAAAAGAGACGGACAGCACAGTGGGCAAATGCTCGCAAGAGGCAGAGCGCTAGGCTGGCGCAGGTCCTTCCGCCTGGGAACATTTTCAGATAGAGACTTACATGCATCTTACTTAGCAGAGCCTCATTTCGGAAAGGACATAGGAAAGTTGGATGGAGTTTGATTCCTCCTTGCACAGGAACGCTTGGAAAACTAACCAGGGCTTCTGCTAGGGTGGTGGAAAGTCTCAGAGGTCTTGTAAAATGCTGGCAAGGGGACGACATCCATTCTTTCTTAAAGGGAAACTGATTAATTCTTAAATAAAGTCAATGAACTTCAGGCGTGCCTACTTCGATGTCTGTGTCTTAATAGTTTAGACGAGTGCACTCAAACCTGGTTACACGTCAGGAAATCTCTGAAAAGCTGGCATCCTAGGACTTCATGAAAAAAAGAACCTCTAATGTCGCCCGCCGTTTGGAGGGTTGGTGGCAGGTCTGGTCATCGGCATGGCGCGCTCCGCGTGCATTTGGAGCAGCTGGCGCCCTCCCTCCTCCCGCCCAGGCCTTTACACTCTCCTCCCGGCGGTGCCCGCCAACTCCCCAGGGTACAAAGTACAGCGAGGACGCGGGCGGAGCCGCTCTGAGCGGCGCAGCCGTATCGCCAGCGACTGGACACCTAGATGGATTTCCAATTCCGCGCCTGGCACGTTCCGGAGCGAGTCTCAGGCTGCTCTCGAGCTCCCAGCCGCCGCGCGTCCTTGCTTCTGGAGTCGATTCCCGGGAACACTCTCACCCGCCAAGAGCTGCCTGCAGTATTATATGGCAGAAGCCCCTACCCCCGAGTAGTGTTCTTCCTCCCCATAAAGCTCTTGGTTTGGGGTCCGTTTCCGGGACTCTAAGAGAAATTGCGTTGAGCACCTGTGCTGGGGAGCCGGCCCAGAGAAGCGACTTGGACCGCGCCAAGAACGTGTACCTGCTAGCAGACCACGCATGCACTCGGCAAGGGCCACCTCCGCGTCGGGCTGGAGGGAGCGCGCTCCGGGTAAGGAGGGCCCGGAGCTTCTGCCGCGGGTCTCGGGGGCAGGGCAAGTGGGAACAGGAGGTGGGGGGTTGCGGTTCAGAACAGCAGTCCCAGAGGGGAGCTGAGCTCTGCCCCAGGAGAGGGCAGCAACTTGAGGGAAACTGCGATGAAACTCCAGACACCCGTTTGGGGTCCGCTTCAGTCTTTGCTGCGGGATGGAATGGGACGAAATCTGCAATCTGCATTCCCACCCGCCCTCCAGCAAGGTAGAGAAACTCCGGAGCTGAGAGGGAACCCTGGAGACTGCCGCTCCAGTTGAGCCGAGGGCAGGACTGGGAAGGAAAATAAATTGGGGGAGGAGGGACAAACCACCCATGTGCCCTCCTCCCTTCCCCCCCCTCCTTTTTTCGTAGCTGCTGACGCGCTGGTGGTGCCTTATTAATCTTTCACCAGCCCAGAGCCGCACCAGTTAATGGCTGTGCCGCATGGGGCTCCAGCGTTCTGGCCTCCCGGTCTGCGCGCTCAGCAGTGCCCCGGCGCCCCGGAGCGGCAAGCGGCAGCGCTCAGGAAGCCGCCGGGCGATGTGCCCCGCCGGCGCCGGTAGGAGCCGAGCTCCCCGCGGCCGCTGCGCTCAAGCCCGAGGCGCCGGGTGGCTGTGAGCTGCAGGCGGGCTCTCGGGTGCGGAGGGAGGCCACGGGCAGCGGGGGCGCGAGGACACAGCCTAGCCCCGGCAACCCCACCGGCCTCCCTCAGCCGGGATGTTCCCCAATGGCACCGCCTCCTCTCCCTCCTCTCCTAGCCCCAGCCCGGGCAGCTGCGGCGAAGGCGGCGGCAGCAGGGGCCCCGGGGCCGGCGCTGCGGACGGCATGGAGGAGCCGGGGCGAAACGCGTCCCAGAACGGGACCTTGAGCGAGGGCCAGGGTAGCGCCATCCTCATCTCTTTCATCTACTCGGTGGTGTGCCTGGTGGGGCTGTGCGGGAACTCCATGGTCATCTACGTGATCCTGCGCTACGCCAAGATGAAGACGGCCACCAACATCTACATCCTGAACCTGGCCATTGCGGACGAGCTGCTCATGCTCAGCGTGCCCTTCCTGGTCACCTCCACCTTGCTGCGCCACTGGCCCTTCGGCGCGCTGCTCTGCCGCCTCGTGCTCAGCGTGGACGCGGTCAACATGTTCACCAGCATCTACTGTCTGACCGTGCTCAGCGTGGACCGCTACGTGGCCGTGGTGCACCCCATCAAGGCGGCCCGCTACCGCCGGCCCACCGTGGCCAAGGTGGTGAACCTGGGCGTGTGGGTGCTGTCGCTGCTCGTCATCCTGCCCATCGTGGTCTTCTCGCGTACGGCGGCCAACAGCGACGGCACGGTGGCCTGCAACATGCTCATGCCCGAGCCCGCCCAGCGCTGGCTGGTGGGCTTCGTGTTGTACACGTTTCTCATGGGCTTCCTGCTGCCCGTCGGGGCCATCTGCCTGTGCTACGTGCTCATCATTGCCAAGATGCGCATGGTGGCCCTCAAGGCCGGCTGGCAGCAGCGCAAGCGCTCGGAGCGCAAGATCACTCTGATGGTGATGATGGTAGTGATGGTGTTTGTCATCTGCTGGATGCCGTTCTACGTGGTGCAGCTGGTCAACGTGTTCGCTGAGCAGGACGACGCCACGGTGAGCCAGCTGTCGGTCATCCTGGGCTACGCCAACAGCTGCGCCAACCCCATCCTCTACGGCTTTCTCTCGGACAACTTCAAGCGTTCTTTCCAGCGCATCCTGTGCCTGAGCTGGATGGACAACGCCGCGGAGGAGCCGGTCGATTACTATGCCACGGCCCTCAAGAGCCGCGCCTACAGCGTGGAGGACTTCCAGCCTGAGAACCTGGAGTCCGGCGGCGTCTTCCGCAATGGCACCTGCACGTCCCGGATCACGACGCTCTGAGCCTGGGCCGCGCAGGGTCCGTGCGCCCAAAGAGAAGCAGAATGAGGAGAAGGGACGACCGGGTGCGAAAGGGGACGGTATTCAGGGCTCCAGGTGCGGTGGGGATAACGTGGGGCTGGGACACCGCCAGTCTCTGCTGCGGGGACCCAGGAAGGCGGGACAACGGTAGGATCGAGAGATTTGTTTATACACTGAGAAGCATTCTTGCCACCTTCTCGGTCTCCCACTTTCTCGGCCCCTTTCTCAACGGCTCTCGCTCCTCTGTGCTCCCCACCTGCAACTTCGATCCTTCCTTCGCCACCATCCCGCCCACGCAGAACACGAACTCATTAGCATTGGCAACTCAGCCAGTCCTCAGTCCCTCCAGCCTTATTTCTGTTTGTTTAAGCGGAGCCACGGTTACCGCCACGGGTTTCCCTCGGGGTTACCCCTTGGCTCGTCCTCAGCCCCGCCCAGCCGCTCCCGGGACCGCCGGTCCAGGTGCTGCCTGGTGCCCCTAGTGGTGTCCCGGGGACCACCGCTCTCCCTTTGCGCAGCCCACCTGGAAGGGTAGTGGGACTTGGGAGAGAGCTGGGCAGCTGGTTTGTATTCCCACTCCTGGGTGACCGTGCGTCCTTCCCCGGGGCACTTCATCACTCTCACTCCACCAACGCCAGGTGCTTAGTGGAATAGATCCCGCGCTTGGAACCCCAGGCTTTCTGTGGTCCCCAGCCAAGCTCCCCTCTAGAGCAAAAGGGAGCTGGGAACAAGCCAAATGAGTTTTTATGAGAGTCTAGGGTTGGTGAGGAGGTGGGAGTAACCAGAACTCTCCCTCCAGCTGGGCTCAAGACAGGCGCTCTTGGTTTCAAAGAGCAAGCCCTGCGCGCTCCTGGCGCGGCCAGCTTTAGGCAGGACAGGGCGGGACTCACCTTCTCCTGGGAGCCCCCAGTCACAGGGCTGCAACTCCGCCTGGCTCCCTCCTTCACTCAAGAGTCTGGAGGAGCCCGTAAGTAGAGTAAGAAGAGGCTGGGCTTCCTGCTCCAGTTTACCTTGAAGACCCAGTGACTAGGGTGACTCTTTCAGAGCCCTGACCAATACTGGCCGTGTCACCACAACCTGCAGGCTCCAGAATGAGGCCTGCCTGGCCTCTGTGAGTTGCTGCCTTTCCTGCGGTGCCTCATAAGTTATTTATTGCTTAACATATTTATTTATTTGTAGTGTTGGAAAATGTGTCTTCGGTTTCCTGCCCTCTACTTGCCTGGTCCGGGTCTTGTCTTTGGGAGGGATGGAAGTGGAAGTGGGGGAAGCTCCCAGCCCCGAGGCCCACCTCTGGAAACCTCTCCTCTTTACCAGGCTCTCCGGATTTATCCTTTCCTAGCATTTCTAATTTTGGTTGGGCCCAGTGAAGTTTGGAGATTTTTTCATCTTTTTTTTTTTGTTGTGGAGTCTTATGTGTCAGATAAATGCTTGTGGCACAGTGGAAAAGTCCTGAACTCCTGGGTTTCCAGGACACATATGTAGGCCAAACACCACTGTGTATGATTTGAGTGTGTGTATATTTTTATATATATATATATGTATATGATGTGGACACACATATATATATTAGTTTATCCTATTCCATCGTCACAAGTCCATGAAACAATTCCAAGTACAGCCGGGACCAGTGCCAAGTGTGAGTCTGGCTGGAACACTTTCAGCTTCTGGGGTTCAAGCATCACTCAACCTAAAGCTGAGAAATCTAATTCAGACGTAGACTTGAGTCACTGCTGAGGATGCCCCTGCTTCCTCTGGGTTCCCGCAGATGTGATTCTCACACCCAGTCCACTTGGCATCATCCGTCCTGTGAAGGCACTAAAATAATCTGTGTCTCTGTCTAACCTTACCCACAACATTAGAAGCCTGAGCAGACAAGGACCAATAATTTTACTTCTTCGCACTTCCTGTATTGCTTTAGTGTGCTGGCTTGTACATAGTAGACACCGACTACACGTGTGTTGGTTGATTGTTTAAGTAGGTCAGAGTGTATTTCAACAATCTGGAGATACTAAACCTAGGGTTCTCAGGTTCTCTCATTGATGTGATACACAATGGTTAAAATCACGATTGAAAAAGATGTTTTGTATATATTTGCTTCAAGGACTTTATGCTTTCCCGAAAGTAACTGAGAGTTAAGACGTCCTTAATGTTTTGTTCAAACTAATGAACAAATATGCTTTTGGTTACAAATCAGAAAGTTTAGGTCTGTTCTTTAATAATTATATATATATATATTATTACTCCTTTGGAAAATAGATTTTTAATGGTTAAGAATGGTGAAATTTACCAATCAAAATTTTGATTATTATTCTCTCAAGAGGATACAAGTCTAGTGCTCTCTATCTGTTACCATTGTATTATTAACTAAATAAAACAGATTATGCTGTTGCAAATTGTCCGACTTTGCTGTTTGAATTTTACTATTTCAATGGATTACTTAAAAATACACGTTATAGACTTGGTTGCCTTATGTTTCACTTAGATTTTTAAAAAGACATTTTTCAGTTTATCTTTCAAAATTTTACCAAGATTGTGGTTATATGTTCAATTATTTTTCTTAAAAAGAAAAGCCATTTAGGCCGAAAAAGAAGAGAAAAAGAAGAAAAGTTGAGTCAACTTGAACAGGAAGCAAGGCACTCTGTTGTCACCAAACTACCTGGATAATATCATAATCTCTCACAGATTAAATTACTGTCTGCCTTCCTTTATGACCTCAGACTTTGTTGCGGAAACTGAGTAATTACTGATTTGCATATGATAGAAGATGATAGGAAGGGAAAGAATATCTCCTAATGGTGTTCCAAAGAAACAGGAAAATCGGATTTCAACATAAAAAAGGACATATTTTATGCTTTGTTCAATGATGGCTGTTTTTATCCTTGGGAAAATTTAAGAAAGCATTGGGGGAAATTTTTGTTTGTTTGTTTTTCAACAGACTTTATTTTTTTAAAGCAGTTCTATCTTCATAGCAAAATAAGCCCAAAGGCTCATTTTCCCAACAGGAAATAGCAGTGACTCCAGAACCAGGATGAGGGGTGGAGACTTCACCTACCTTCAAATCTCTGTAGCTCTAGGCTTTATATGGTTATCTACATTATCTCAAGGATAGCTGGACTTTTGTCCTTTTTTATTATTTTTAAAAGCTATAGAAAGATGGTAAGTTAAAGTCATAACTTAGACATGTAGACAAACACATCTTGTCACTTTACTGTCAACTAATCTGAGCATTATTCAAATTCCTTCCCACTGGTTAGCTGGAAGGAAACATTAAATAGTCAGACATCCAATTAAGCTGACAATGTACATAGCCTTTAAGAAGGTTTTTTGAAAATTTTTCTTTACATAAATGTAAACAGTCTCTCTCCTGGCCTCCTCTTTCTATTTTGACATCCCTAAAGTGGCTTCAGAGTGAATGGCAGGAGGAGGCTTTGCGCATGCTGGTGAAGGAGGAGATGAGTTGGGGGCCTTGGGCAGGGGCTCCACTCTGCCTTTTGACCTGGGGTGCCAGGTTGTGTGTCCCCCTGGCTGCTTGCTGGCTGCAGTTTGCTGAAACTGTCTCTGCAGCTGCCAGTCAGTGATTTGACCTCCTACCGTGTCAAGGGCTGCAGCTCAGCTCCAGTGGACTGCCCCTCTCTAAGTCTTCCATGTCCCCATACAGTCCACCAGCCTGGTGGTCACCCGAAGCTCTGTGGAGGAGCGGCTTCATCTTGTCACAAGAGCTCCCAGTGAAGCCCCTGCCTCAAGTGACTATAGGGGACCCAGGTTTTGCTCTGTGCCTGTTTCAGGTTTTTGCATCTCTCTTCACCTTTGTCAACCTCACTTATTAAAACATTCCACATCACTCTTACACAAGATGAAAAACACTATAGTTGCACCCTTCCATCTTAGCCCTTGATGTGCTGTAACAGAAAAAAAACGTATTCAGCAAATCCCTCCTGCCCCTCTCCCAAGCACACATATACCTGATTTCCAAGCATTTTTGCATTTCCTAAAAATTCAAGACAGTCCTCCACTATCCTAAAGTGATGAGCCTCAGGGGGAGAGACTGAAGTGAAAGATGATTTATAGAGGAAGTTAAAATGTGTCAGTTTAATGTCTGAGAACTATTATCTCTCTTACAAGTGACCTTTATGTTACCAGAGTAGTATTTCCCTGGCTATCTTCTCACACAATACCCATTGAAAAGAATCATATTTGAAAACTTTGATGCCTCATCCTTTTTAACCCTGACCAATGTATAACATGTTGCACGTACAGTTTTGGCTTGAGGAAAAGGTAATGAAGTTCTCCTGGAGAATAGTGTAGGAGATACATTTAAAATGATAATATATTTCAATGTTTTTTTAAAAAAATAATAGATAACATATTTATATTGATCATTTCAAAAAAACAACAACAGCAACACTTTGTTGTTGGAATTATGTTTGGGGAATCTGGTTCATTTCTTTTTTTTTCTTTCTTTTTTTTTATTCCACTGTATTACATCAGAGAAGTTAGGTATTCAGCCGAAATAACTGACAGGTGTTCACATAACTGTTACAATAGTGGGTACTTACAAAATATAGTACTTACAAATCTGTGCATCTTTCTTGTTGCTCTATGTACCTTTGAGCTAATGAGAACCTCTTCTACTTACTCAGATATCTTGCTTTTCATGCAATAAGTTTCAGTTTGTTGTCATTAAAGGAAGGCAGACGGGTTCAACACTGTGACATGGTTTCTATGTGCAGTAGGGAGGTAATATTGTAAATGATCATTTATTATTGTTAAATATCTGGAGGCAGGTTTATGATGAGCTCCCTTGTATTATAGTGAGCACCCTTGTTGGGGATAATCAGATACCACTGAGCTTCTGCCTTCAACTAGAAGGAAAAGGAAGTTGTGTGTCAATGATGGCAGAGTTGAAGAGGCCAATGAACTGAATGAACCAGTTCAAAATAAAATAGGAAACATCTATTTGTCAAATTCTTGGAGAAAGGGGAACACCATTTAAAAACAAGTTCTGCTTTTAAATAAGTGTTTATGGGTAGAATTTTCACTTTTATAATAGATTTTATTGTCATCAAAACTTCTATTAAATTCTGTCTTTATAGCTAAAAGCTAAAAATATTACACCTATTTTAATACTAAGACCACAAGCATGCTCTTTGGTGTAATAACTTAAAACTTCAAAAACAAATATCTCTTTAAGTCAGATTGATCCAAATCTTTAGTTTTGAGTGGATAAGTCTCAAAGGAAATGAGAAGTGGGAAATGCTATCAGCTAACCTCCTACCTCTCCAGGTAGGAGAGCTAGCCTCCTCCTCAGTGTCTACAAGCCTAGAACTGTTAGCGATGAAGACCTCATGTACTCCCAGATTTAAGATTTTGAGAACACAAAGACTTACTATGAATTCAATTCTACTTGGAGGCCCTACAATTTATGTGGAAGAGATCACTGTAGAATATTATGTGAAGAAATAGTTCTGACTTTCACAACAAGATATCTATCTCTAAAGACCACTGATACTCTGCTTAAATTTAAAAAGAGACAGAGAGGGAGCAAAAAACAAAAATCCAAGACATGATAGGCAAGCAGGATAATATTTTATAGGAGCATGTGGGACTTACCTGACTATTCCGGGAAAGGGTGTCCAAATATTGATGAACAATAGCTCTCACTGTGTTCTTTCTGTCTTTATAGCCCTTGAACAATTTATTAATCTAGCTAATCTTATTAGCAGCGGCAAAATGTCTATTTAAAGTCAATAATTAAATTAAACATTCTCCATTTTGTCCAATGAGCCACTGTAACCAGCAAACCACACAGATATCTAGGTGTCTTTTTTCAAAAGACTCTCAAGTCTCCTTGTATATAAACTCTGATATAGAATACTAACACACACACAAATTCATTAAAGGAAAGTAACATCTTTGGCAATGATTGGTGAAATTGAACTTCAAGATTGTCTTTTTTCCCTTCTTTCCTTTTTCTGGTCCCATTTTCATCTTTTCTGCCCCCCAGCTCAAGATCATATGTTTCCTGAATTTACCCACTTCTCCCAATAAAACTCTTCTCAAAAAATGATTTCTTTTGATTTGCAGTTTAGATAACTGACAAGTTTTCGAGTGTAATTTTTGCTACTGCTAAAGGAAACCTTAGTGAGGACATAGTGTCAGACTAGCAGGCAGCAGTGTCCTTCAAATAACATCTTGTGAGGCAAATGTTTCTCAACAAGTGGTCCACAAGCCCCACCTGGAAATTACCTGAGAACTTATGCAAATGCATATTCTCTATGTGCACCATAAGGATGTTGATTCATTAGGTTTAGGGTAATGCTCAATAACTCTAAAACCCACTAAAGCTTAAGAATTAAATGTTTCAGCATTGAGAGCATGGAGCTTGCAGTCTATAGACATAGCTCCGCTCTATCTGTTGTGTCGTGCTGGGCAAGTTAATCTTCATGAGGCACATTTTGCTCATCTGCAAGGTCAAAGTAATGACCTCTTTCCCATAAGCGTGTTGCGATGAAACAATACATGTCAAACATCAAATCAGTTAGAACTCTTAGTTACAAATGAATGAAGACTCAGCTGGCTCACATAAGTGGAAGGTTGGTAGAAAATCTGGCTTCAGGTTACACTTTATCCATAACTGACTGGAATCTTTTTTCCAGTCTTCATTTCTTGTCTCTGACTTTTGCAATGTTGGCTTCACTCTCAGACTGGCTGTTTTTTGTAATTATAAGATAGCTGCAGAAAGGTGAAACATGGCCTCTTTCTAGGTTCAAATTTTAGAGGAAAAAGAAATCTTATTCTCCCTAATTGGGCTGTCTAAAAACATCTGTCTGTTGGAAGGCACTCCTCCACAAGTCCCCTGCCCTTCAGACACTTTGCTAAGTATGACAAGAATGTGAGGCACTGACTGCTGACTACTCTTTACCTGGAAGGTTGTGTTTGCAGAAAGCAATCTTTAGCAATCAGGTAATGTCTTTTTTGACAACAAAGACAAGGTTTGATTACTGCTTGCTATAAAATAGTGGCTTCCCAAAAGTGAGTGTTCCTCAGGTATGACACAAATCCATTGCTACACATCCACCTGGGCTCATACTTCATTGCCCACATGAGGATTGGAGGCAGAGGGAACTAAGGAAAATCATGTTGTTTTCTGGCTGTGCCGTTAGTAATAAAGTCCTTTGTCTCTGTCCCAGAAGTCTTGTGTCTTCTACCAGCATTTATGAAGAAGCAACGTAAGATAAATAAAATTCCATATCATGACAGTATCTATCCCTGAACTCATTAGCAAGATCTGAGGAATGTGAGTGGCTGGACCTGAGTGGTATAATCCATCCTTGGAGCTGGCAATATCAATTTTAACCAGAAGTAGGAGGGGAAGGGTGGATTCCAGGAGGAAGAATGAGATGCAATCACTCTGAGTAGGTAATGAATGGTATGTTGTGTGGAATATAAAGCAATAAATCAAGCACTATCTACAACTGCCTATGAACATATATATGTCAAGAACTCAATTAAAAATAGCAGTTACTATTCATCACTATTAGTATTCTGTAAGAGGAAGTACTGAATTGAGGTGATTTGGGTTTTATTTTATTTTTTGGTTTTAAAACTTTTTTATTATGGTAAAACATATACAGCAATATTTACTAATTTAACTATGTTTAGGTGTCCAATTCAGTGGCATTAAGTATATTTGCATTGTTACAAAATTGTCACCACTATCCATCTTCATGCAAACTGAAACTCCATAACTGTTAAACAACAACTCCACGTTCTTCCTTTCCTCGCAGCCCCTTGTAACTACTACTCTGCTTTCTGAATTTGACTCTTCTAGGTACCTCATTTAAGTAAAATCATAAAATACTTATCTTTCTTTGGCTTGTTTCTTTTTGCATGATACATTCAAAGTTCATACAATATGATGTGTCAATATTTGTTTCCTTTTTCAGCTCAATAATATTCTATGGTAAGTATATATCACATTTTAAAAAATCTGCTCATTGGCTTATAGACATTTTGGTTGTTTTCATTTTTTGGCTATTGTAAGTAATGTTGCAATAACCTTGGTGTACTAATATCTGCTCAAGACTTGACTTTCAAATCTTTTAGATATGTATTCAGAAGTGGTATTTTTTAATTTTTAAACTTTGTGTAGAAATGTACAGAATGGTACACACATAAGGGTCCAGCATAATGAACTGTCTTTAAGCCAACACACTCATCTAATCAGAGGGCAGATCAAAAGGCCAGACCTGCTCGGTGTGATGGCTCATGCCTCTATTCTCAACACTTTTGGAGGTCAAGGTAGAAGGATCACCTGAAGCCAGGAGTTGAGGTTGCAGTGAGCTCTGATGATACCACTGCACTCTAGTCCAGGTGACAGAGAAAAGACCCTGTCTTAAGAAAAAAAAAGGTGATTTATAATTTTAAAATGCTTCTACATGATCTAGTTATATAATTAATTGGATAGCATTGGATTTACTTTAAATAAGCAAAATTTTGCCTCATGTCTGTGCATGTAAGCATATCTGAAGAAAATTTTTTTAATGCAACATACTTTTCTATGATAAAGGATACTAGTGACATTATTTATTTGGGAAATTTAAAATCTCTCATGAATGTTAAGAGGATTTCAATCTAGAGACAGATTCCATAATCCCTATGTGCATTAGGTTTTACATCTTCGAAATGAGATTCGATATTAATCCATATTAGTAACAATTTATTACATTCTCATAAGATTAATGACATTATTGAAACATATTTAAAAATACGGTGATAAAGCCATTTTAATTGTTACAGCATAGTGTTATCATCCAGAAGAAGGCATTGAGACTAGAAACATATAAACAAAGCCCAGAGCGATATACGAAGGTTTAGCATAGCCAGGTGTGAAGTTATATTTTACTTAACATCATCCGTAAACTGGAAGAAGTTTGCTTTAGTTTTAGACGATAGAAATAAGGTAGCCCATCACAGCCAGCGTCAATGATTAGTAAAATAACATCCAAATAATGTTCCTTCTCTTTTACTTTGGCTTACACGTTTACTGTGCCATATATTTGGGGCCTGAAATACCATTTGTGAAGAGAACCAATTTTCATGAATTAGACTGACAGTTTCCGTTCCCTTCAGATTTCATAGCTGTTACATAAAACTGTCAGTAACCAGAGTTTAAAATATAACAGCAGGGTAGGCAGGGAAGAAAAGAAAAGAAGCCTTTACTCAGTACCTACTTTGTGAGTGACACGTTTTGCTGGGTGCTTTACATGTTATCTCATTTAGTCTTCCCAATATTCCTCTGAGCTAGAAATCCTTATTTCTCTTACAAGCAAGGAGTAGAAAAAGGGGAAGAGAGAGACAGAAACTTGTTCTGAATGTTAAAGCCGGTAGGTGGCAGAACCAGGACAGGAAAGCAGACCTATTTGACGCCACCATCATGATCCTTCTATCCTATTAAAGTCTTCTTAAATAGCATACAGATTTCATTCCACAAAATCCCTTAAAATAGAAAAAGTTTCACTATTGTTTCAGGATTCCCAAACCAGAGTACCCCAAAGCAAAATGTACCACCCTACTCATGGTCTGTGCCTAAAGGATTAAAATGAAATAATTGGTAAATAGTAAAGAAGCTAGATTTCCCACAGAGACAAGCCAGATTTCTTATGAGAAACACCAAGGTCACTGTTCACTCAAATATGCCCATTTCAGGAAGGTGGAATTGCCCTCACAAGGCTGCCCCATGCAAGCCCCTCCCTCTACCAGAGCACAGTGATTAAGTAGGTGGGATGAGGAATCAGAATACACAGGAAAATCTTTGGCTGTGTCACCAGGGCCAGTTTCTTTATTTACTCATGCCTCATACCTCTTAACTTAAAAATGAGAATGAAAATGATTTCTCTCCAATAATATTAGCAAAGCAACATTTAAGACCCTTCAGCATTTTTACACACTTAATGATCATTTTAATTTATATAACTCTCACAAAGATAGTTCAAGAACCTTGAAACTAGAAACATCATTTCCTTTTTGCTTATGTAGGTTCAGTGAACATATTCTAAGTATTTTATGAATTAAGCAATTTTAAAACATTAACATTATTATCAGATACTATTCTTTTGATGCCTAAGTGGGACACAAACGTGGAGTATAAAAAAAATTATAGATGAACATTAATTTAGTCCCATAAACTACTATAAACAGATAAACAGAACAATTGCCAAAAAGTGGAAACAGCCTAAATGCCCCTACAAACTAGGGATTGATTAACAAGCTGTGGTATATGTACACCATGGCATACTATTCAGCCATTAAAAAATATGGAGACGTTATAGCCTTTGTATTAACCTGAATGGAAGTGGAACACATTATTCTTAGTAAAGCATCACAAGAATGGAGAAGCATGAATCCTATGGATTCAATTTTGATATGAGGACAATTAATGGCAATTAATGACATGGTGGGGGGCTGGGGAAAGGGAGAGCAGAGAGAGGGAAGGAGGGAGGGGTGGAGAAAGGAAGAGCAGAGAGAGGGAAGGGGGTGGGGTCTCGGTGTGTGAGACACCTTTTGGGGGCAAGACACAATTGTTAGAGAGACTTTACCTAACAAATACCTGGTTTCTTGTACCCTCAACGAATCCCCAACAATAAAAAGAAAAACCCAGATCTGAAGTCATTTGTAACAAGAAGAGACCCCCCCCCAGCCCACACTTGAACTAGTGCGTTATTTTACTGTAGCCACAGTGTAATTTGAAAGCATTAAACTAAATCATTTTTTCTGACACTCTTCCCAATTAAGAAGTTATACTTTTTATCAGAATGCCAATTAAATAGAACTTGAATCATTCAAGTGAATGTGGAGTGTGGTCCAGGAAAGAGGAGAAACTCCAGAAAAGAAAATATTCAAATATTAAAAACTGGCATCACAAAACCATAAAACAACTTATTTTCTTGTAAATTCCTCTTGGGAATTATCTCACTGAAGCAACAAGCAGATGAAGGAACAAGCAAACAATGATGTAAATAGGCGAAACACAACTTCACACAGCTGTGGACACTTTCACGCTGGGGTCTGCCGAATTCCTCTTAAGTGAGCGCTATCTCACCTGCAGCTGCAGCTCATCTTATTCGTAAACCTAGGATGGAGCTATGAGAATAAAACTGATGACTGCATCAGTTTCTCTGAAAGTTTTACTTCTTTCCCTGTGACAGCATCTTCTCCAAAGTGAGAGTCTCTAGAATCATCACAAACAACAGTCACTTTCCACTTCAACGTTGAGATAAAACTGACCCCACTCTACATTCAACATATATTCATATTTCCCTTTCATTTTTCTGACAAAAGCACAGAAAGGATCAAGGGTTAAGGATGTGCAAGTTGAGCAGTAAGTCTTTGTAAAAATGACTAGCCATGAGGAAGGTGGAAGGTCAACCAGGATCTGCTTGGACAAGACACAATTTTTACTCTTATTTCCTAAAGCAGAGAAAGCAGGCGGCTGATTGCTCAGTTGTTTTCCATTGATCTATAAATTCCTCCAGGGCCATTTTCTTGGTGTCTAGCACCGCATCTAACACAGGGACAGGTGGCAGTACCCAGGAGTTAGGAGTTGGACCTGGAGCTCATTCACGTAACTAACAGCTGTGTGACTTCAGATCAACCGATGGCTTCATTTCATCACCTTAGCTTTAGTTTTCTCATCTGTCAAATGGGGGAAATAATAGCAATTCCATCATAGGGCTGCCATGGGGATTAAATAAGTTAATATTTGCAAAGCTTTGAGAACAATACTTGGCACATAGTGAGTCTTCTAAGCATTCAGCAAAATATCATTATATTAAATTGATAAATTTATAAGGATAAGGCAGTAAGTACCTGGAAATCACTGTTATTGGTACTGGGACCATTGCTTGCTTCTTGAGGGTCTTTCTCCCTACTTTTGGTCTACTTAGCACTTAGATGTTAACTAATTTTCCAAAGTACTAGTTATTCATGACTTAAATGATTAGTTCCTTAATTCTCAGTGTGTTGACTTTTAAAGGGAAATAAAAATGATTCTCTAATATAGCTGCATATCAAATATGCCTAGGGAATCTTCTAACAGCATAAAATCCTAATGCCCAGCTTTAGAAAGTCTTGAAAATGAGGCCAAGGTATCCGTATTTAAATAAGGTTTCCATAAAATTCTGACACAGGCAGTTCCACTAACAGTTATTTGGGGAACTTCAACTACAGAAGATTTAAAAAGCCTCACAAAGAAAAATATTGAAATTTTTAGCAAAGGAATTTTGGGGGCTGTGATTAGACTACTGGTAACAGAAGTATTTTTTGCAGTATGGGATTTCCTTTGGCTGTTAAATTCACACCAGGACACCATCAGAGTTGCTTGGTACCCTTATGATTCTTCAGAAGTCTTCCCATGAATTTTCCAAGTACAAGAGTATTTGTTGCTAAAACCTTCTCTTTTTTTTTTGACTGGGGCCAGGTTTGAACCCACCACCTCTGGTATATGGGGCCAGCGCCCTAATCCTTTGAGCCACAGGCACCACCCTTGTCAGTACCTCTTTTACTGGCATCATTTTTAAGGGTAAAAGAAAACATTTATTCTGATCTTCTTCCTCTTTGATATTCTTTTTGCAAATACTTCTCTTCAAGAGAATCAGACTTATTAAATAAGTCTTTCAACACACCCTTGGGCCTTGGTTCATGCTCCATCGGTTATTTGAAATTAAATGAGTATAAAATACACTTAACCTTAACTTCTTCTGCATCTTTTTCTGGTTGTCTCATGTGATTATCACAAGCAACATAAGAATACATTAACAAAGTGCTTTGAGATCCCTATGCAACAGGAAGCTGTTTTTCTTGGATATTTCAGTTCATTAACTGTTGTAAATAACAGAGAATATGCTGAGGGCTGGAGGGAGTTGTAGTAGTCACCAGTGAAATCAGTAGCAATGACAATAGCTATGATTATCTCCATCATCCTTAGTATGACCTCCTGTCTGTGCAGCTATACTTAAGCAGCTTCAAAGGAATGGCTTATTAGCATTCAGATGAGAAACCAAAGGGTCTCACTGGATTATTTAAAGCCATGATGAAAAAAATGAAATGGGGGACTAATGACTTGGAAAAATATCAAATGACATATGAGTATGAAAAAGAGTATAGGGTTTATATTAATATATCAGGACAACATTTTGCCTATGTACAAAAGTACAGTAGTTCAACATGAAAGAATAGCTCAAATGAATGTAGTGTGGTACTTTTTTCCCTTAGGCTGTATAAAACTAGAAAGGTAAACATTGACCAATAATGTGGAACATAAGACATTTTGCAAAGATCTCTTGAAGAGTGAGAAAATCCTTTTAATTTGGCCAAATGAGTTAAATAAGGAAAACCAATGCTTATGAGACCAAGCTTACTTAATTTATTTCTTATAGACCTTAGTAATATATAATAAAATATTTTTATAGTGGGAACAATTTTCTTTTTTTTTTTTTTTTACAAAAGTCAGACTTCTTTACTCCAATTTACTATCATCTTTTATCTCCACTTGAAGTTTACATCCAAGTTAGGAAACAGGTGTTTTAGCATGATAGCCAACTGATCTGCAATTTAATTAGAAGCATCCCTTTTTTAACTACTGTTATTATTAACTTAACTACTGTTACTGCCTTTGAAAGAGCTTTTCTTTTTTGAGGGTGTTTCTTGGCCCATAAATGATAAGGACTACAATTCCAAGGTTGGTATTTAAAATCAGAGATTGAAGTAAATGCAGTAAATTCCAAAATTTTATTGGATTCTACTCCTTCTTTGGTTCAAATTTAAAATAAATAAGATTTTACTTTGTGAACAAATGATGTTTTCATCCACATGGCATCAAATATTTTGAAAAATATGGAAATGCAATGAAGAACATGCATTTTTCAAAAACTTCAAATAATATTATTGAGCCATAAAAAAAGATAGTGATTTTGTATCATTTGTAACATCCTGGTTGGAATTGGACACCATTTTCCTAAGCAAAGTGTTGCAAGCATGATAAAACAAACAACATATATATTCAGCACAAAATGAAACTAGTAGATGAACATGCTCACATGAGAGAAAAAACCCAATGAAATTCAAGTGTGGGGGGAAAGTCATAGGTAAATTCTCACCCGATGGGTACACTGCACAGGTATGTTTCATACTTCCTGGATAAAGGACACACCTACAACTCAGATTTTAACCTTCCAAAAGCAAACTATGTACCCTAATTGTATGTACCCCCTATTAATCTGAAAATAAAGGTCAACCATGGCTTCTATCCTCAAATAATATTATTCAGAATTAAGGATTAGAGATAACATGTTTCTAAATACTTGATTCTGCTTGTTTCAATGACTTCTCAATACTTTTTTTTATTCTTTTTTTATTTCAGATTAATATGAGGGTGCAAACAATTAGGTTACATTGTTTGCATTTTGCATTTCCCAGGCAAACTCCAGTGCACAACAACTAAAGGAAGCAGACATTCTTCAGAATGGGAAAAGTTATTTGCACACTATGAATCTGACAAAGAGCTGGTAACCAAAATCTACAGAGAACTCAAATAAATCAATAAGAAAAGAGCAAACAATCCCATTTATAAATAGGCCCAATGATGTTTTATTTCTTTCATAAGCCTCTTAAATTTTAGGTAGCAAATTTTCAATTATGATTCTTAATTTAATATTCTTGCTTGAAAGAATTGTGTTTATTTTATTTTATCACTAGAACAATGTACTATTTGTGGATTAAAATCCCTGGACAAGTAATATTGATTAAGAATAGTTTTCACAGTAGAAAATGTGTTTTTCTTTTACCTTAGGTTTTACCCTTTTATTAATCTAGGATGAGTAATCATTCAGATTGACCAGAAAGCTCTATCTTTGTTGTTAAAGTTTGAATATCATTTTTCCTTGTTTATAGCCTATGTAAATAATTTCACAGTCAGCAATTTGGGGGATGAATATGAGAAAGAATTGAAAAATATTAATCTATTTCACATATTTAGAGAGATATTTGGCAGTGCTGGGTGTCACTATATATACTAAGCAAATTCTTTATAGGATCTTATTTTTACAAGGGCACATGCATCTTCAAGATACTATGAAAGTTGCTTAAATTTCACAAATTGTGAAGCTAATGGTTGACAGATTTTTGGTTGTTTTACTCATTAATTGAAAAATTATCATGTTAAAAATCTACCTATTTTCCTAGATTTCTACTTCAAATTTATTTTACATGTTAGTGTCCAAAGTTTAAAAAAAAATTTATCAAAGATATAAACAAAAGAAAGTATTAGCATAATTTATGAAAAAAATAAGTTCTTTTATGCTAAACAAGGTAAGAATGTAATCTAGAATTATGTTTAAATAAGTTTTAACATATTATATACTTAAGTTCAAATCTTCACATTTAAGTTTAAATCTGAGGTAGACTGAATTGCACTTGGGTGTATTGATCTGCAATTTAATTAGAAGTATTCCTTTTTAAACTACTGTTATTATTAACTTAACTACTGTTACTGCCTTTGAAAGAGCTTTTCTTTTTTGAGGGTGTTTCTTGGCCCATAAATGATAAAGACTACAATTCCAAGGTTGGTATTTAAAATCAGAGATTGAAGTAAATGCAGTAGTTTCCAAAACTTTATTGGATTCTACTTCTTCTTTGATTCAAATTTAAAATAAATAAGATTTTACTTTGTGAACAAATGATGTTCTCATCCATATGGCATCAAATATTTTGACAAATATGGAAATGCAATGAAGAAATAGTTTTAGTGAACAAATAATGCTTGTTAATGTATAAATCAATGTTAATCTCATTCACACAAAAAATGTTTTCAATTCCCCACAGCCTAGAACAAGGCAAACTAGTTCCTATTTTCATGCAATTTATATTCTAAAGGGGCAAGACAGATAATAAACAAATACAGTAAGTATAAATACATATGAGCTATGACAAAGATAAAACAAGGTGATGTGAAATAATGTTTCATAGATACAAAGTTTCAGTAGACAGAAAATGCCCATCCAAGGTCATTTAGCGTCAGTCGCAAATGACCCTAAATCATTTTTAAATGATCCCAAATCTCCAGATTGCCCTAGAACTATCAGAGGGAATGGGAATTCCTAGCTGAGGACATCTCTAGGAGGAGATTGCCCTAGAACTATCAGAGGGAATGGGACTTCCTAGCTGAGGACATAAGATGGGAATGATGTATTTCAGGAACAAACTGGAGACTGAGCAGAAGAAGGAGAGCCAGGAAAACAGACAGGGCCCCCAAGGAAGGAAGAAAATCAAGAGAAAAGTATTTCTATAAAGAGAAGTAGTCAACTGCATGAAATGCCTATGACAAATCTAGTAAGATAAGCATAGTCAGGTGATGATTAAATTTGACAGAATGTAGGTTGTTGCTGACTAATGTTGCATGATTTTGGAAAAGTAGAGGGGTGAAAGCCAACTGGGGTCATCTAAAGAAAGAATGAAATGGAAATGAAATGGAGACAGTAACATAGTCAACACTTCTGATAAGTTTTTCTCCAAAAGGGAGCTGAGCAACATGGCATGAGCTGGAAGAAAAAAAAAAAATCAAGGACACATGTTTGTGCTCATAGCAATAATTGTATTTTTATATATGCTCATTCCTCACTCTCCAAAATGAGATTGTGTCACAATTTTCATATCTGCTCAAAGTGCCAATCTTTATCCCAAGATGGAAATCAGCTTCTGTGCCCCAATTTTGTTTTGTTTTGTTTTATTTTTTTGTTGAATCATAGCTGTGTACATTAATTCAATCATGGGGTACAGTGTGCAAGCCTCACATCCAATCTGATATATTTTCATCCACCTGTTCGACATACCGTTCATGAGATTTTCTCACTTACTGTGTGAAAACATTTGTGTTCTGCATCTAGTAGGTTTCTCCTGACCCTTCAAAGATGCCTCTCAAGTGCCCCAATTTTGGATGTGAAAAGAATAATTTGGTCACTGATGCAGGTAACCCTTGGGGTCTGACGGTGAAGTTGGTGTCTCTATCCCTTTGTGCTTCCATATTACTTCTTTTCCTTCTTCCTTAAAACACACAGACTTACTACAGGAAGTCATGCTTTCCTCCAGGCTTGTTCAGCCACCCATGTGGAATAAGAAATACTGGGATAAACCAAGTTAAAGTATTTGGGGGAAGGTAAAATGGAGGAAAAGAAGAGCAAGAGAAGTAATTTTTCTTAAGTGTGTACTTACAATGATGTAATATGAAATACCAGCTAAACAAGGAAATAAGAGGGAAAAAATAGGAGATACCATAAATAATGAACAAGAGTAAAGACTGATGCTTTAGAGAACTTGATAAGATCGAAGCATAGTTGGAGGAGGGATGACCGAGAAAGATGCGCAATAAGGTTGAAGAATCAGTAAAGTTGTAGGAGCCATACAGTTGTCAGTGGTGACGAAGTCAAGGGCATACATGGGAGTGAGTAGCTGTTCTTTGATAGAGAAAAAGGACACTGTAGGTGAGGGAGGTTAAGGACTCAAAGGCCAAGGTGTTGGATGAGTTTTTCACAGAATATTGACATCACCAATAAGAATAACAGATACAATAGTGGAGAAGATGACAGAGATTCACATAAACAAATCTGTGAATAAGAGGAAGGTGCCAGGAGGTTAGGAGACGTCAGCTACAAGAAGGGCTGTATAGCTTGATAGAGATCTTCAAGGAAGTCTAAGTGTTTCAACGATAGAGGAAAGAAGTGATATGGAAACACAAAACAATAGAGACACCAACTTCACTGTCAAACCCCAAGGATGATCTGCATCCATGACCACACTATTCTCTTCACATCCAGATCATCTGTGCTGTGTGGTCAACACAAAATCTATTCCATCAACTGTCATACCTAGAAAGAGGTGGTATTTCATTTGAGTTTAATTCTCTCATCTCATTTTTATTCTATTACATAAAGATATTTAACTTTGCTCACAGGGGTACACTAGAGATTAATTAGCTATTATATCTAAAATATTTGAAATTAGTATACATTCCATTCCATTATTCATTTTAAGATTTGCCTTATACGAAATAAACTTTGACATTATAGGGTATTGCACTAGGGGAGACAGAATTGTGATATAATGACTATAAAAGAAAAGAAGAGGAAAAAGTTATATTCCTATACGTAATAAGAATGCACACTCACCCTTTTCTTTTCCCTCTCATGCTGAAAACATTACAATTAAATTCTAAAGAACTGATCTTCCCTTTGGCTGAGTGAAGCTAATAATGCAAAGTCATCAGAGTATCCAGGGTACAATTAGCAGGAACAATTTATAATACACATGTTTTCCAGTTCTTTTGACAAACACATTGGTTTTGTTGGCACCAACATAGATTCATTCCTATCTGCCTTTTTTATATATTGTATCTCACAAGAAAGATAGGCAGAAAACATTATACAACACAACAGTTTGTTTTTTCATTCCACGTTCATGATTACTCAAGTCAAAAATGACATACAATTCAAACCAGTAATATACGTGCCTGACAGAGCCCATTTTTCATCTTGCAAGTCTGTTATAGCGGCAGGTGTTGTGAATCTCAGACAGGTGAAATCCACTCTACACTCATTCTTCAGGTCTGTCATTCTTAGTGTTTCATGGGACCAGCAATAAAGGTAGTAGTTCGTTTTGATTTCCTAGTCTCTAAAATTTTTCTAAATCATCGAAGTCTCTAGCTTCTTAACTCTAAGCTTGGCAAAATCATTTTAATGTAGTGGGTTTTTCCCCTTTGATTAGAGCCTGGTTACCTGCCCACTTTGCTGTCCTTTGCTCCGCCTCTTTCCTCTGCACACCTTTGATCCTGTTGGATCACAGCAGTGTGGGAGCAGTTTTTGGATACCAAGTGATGGTTCACATTTCTACCATCCCTGCTGCTTGGAATGCTTCTACCTTCTTCGGCCACCTGAAACCTTTTAGCCCACCCTACAAGATTCAACTAAAGCATCACCTTTTTGTGACTCTTTTCCAGTCTACCCAATTCTCTTCCACTGTTAGTCATTCCTTCTCTTCTTTAGATGTGCATTTGAACAACTGCCAGTTATTATAGGGATGGCCATATAATACATCGTCCAAACTAGGACACTCTTGAGTGTAAAGAACTGTACAGTCACTGATGACAATAGGACATCAGGCATACACTGTGACTTTTCTGACAAAGTAAGGTGTGCAATCACCCTAACTATAGCCCTTATGTTGTCTTGCAGAAACATCCTCCCCTTACAACCAGATTAGGAGGGCAAGGCTGAATTCTTATGCCTCATGAAAGAGTCAGTGGCATTTAAATACTTAGTGAATCACCCTAGCCCACTATTCGTTTGCTTCAAATCCCCATTTATGTGATCTGAATGGAGCTAAACCCACCTGCCTTTACCCAATGTGGGAGGCGCATGACTCAAGATCACCCTCAGTCACTGGCCAACCTTTGCTCAGTCATTGGTTTGATCTGCACATGTTGTTCCAATTAGATCCCTTCCTGTGAGTTTTGTTCCCAAGAGAAGATTAAGCCCAGTTTCCACTTTGGTTGTTATACTACAAGGCTAGAACTGAAAGACGACCCCTCACCTTAAGGAGAGATACTCATGAGAATGAAGCCAACAATTGAACCAAAGAAAACCTACTCACAGATACTCCAAAATGCCACTGGAACAATTGTGTTTGGGAGATTATTGGATAAAAATTCACCTCTTCTTGACTAAAGCTAGATTTTTTCCTAATCTATAGTTTTGAATTACAGGAACATACGCATTCTCTTTTTGCTGAAGTCGGTTTGCATTGTGTTTCTTCACGGGGAAAAAAAAGTCATCTTTATACTGAATGATGAGCCCTGGTCCACAGCAGACATGCGATAAATATGGTCAGTCCTTTGTATATGTGGGTTCCTCATTTATGGATTCAACTGATCATGGTCTTAAAAAATATTCAGAAAAAAATGATGGTTATGTCCATATTGAACATGTACAGACATTTTTTTTATTTGTCATTGTTCCTGAAATAGGTATTACAAATATTCTAGAAATGATTTAAAGCATATAGGAGGATATGCCAAGGTTATAGGCAAATGCTCCACCATTTTATATGAAGAACTTGAGAATCCAAGGATTTTGGAATCCAAGGGCATTCTGAAGCCAATACTTTATGGATACCAATGCACATGCTGAGTGAATGGGATAAGCCGGTCCTTGGGGTGGTCTCAGGACTGTGAGTGACAAGAAGTAACTCTCCTACCTGCAGTCTTAAGAGCCTCTCTCCAAGTTTACCTTTGATCACTCTGAAGTCCTCTGCCAAGTGCTGCTTTTTTTCTGAGACAGCATTGGGAGGTCAGCACAGGCTCTGATTTCTGTTTGTTTCTGTGCCTTTCTATTTTATAGGAATTTTTGCCATTGGTGACTTGGTAGTAATTTGGATATAGCTGGTGAGGTAAAGCAGGTGTTACTTCCAGCTGACGCTTACGGAAGTAACTGAGAACGTGAACTCTACCATCAGGATGAAAATCATCTTCCCTCTAGCCATTTCTCCCACTTTCTCTTACCATGACAAATAGACTTTTGACTTTAACTACTTTAATTGTCCAAGCACACAAACATCTCAGATTGCCAAGTTGGGCTAACTTGCCCAATAACCACAGCTCTCAGAGTTCCTCTAACCTAAGAGGACTTGTATGAAAACATATAGAACAAGAAAATATTTTAGGGGCTTCAGATACCAAAGCCTATGGAATACTTTTATGGTAGGGAGGATATGGAAATTGTCATAATCATTAAGTAAACAGCCCCCGCCTGGGATAAAAAAATCACCTGAAGACCTAATGTGCTTAGCACTACAGTGAACACAAATACACAAATTATTTCATGTATTAGTCTGTCCATTCATTCTAAATGATGGAAGAAATGAACCAGAGTGGAGCTACCTGGAATAATTCAACTTGAGAACAAAGGTGTCAAATGCATCCTCTGAGAGATGGGCAGGGTGAGGATGGAGCATAAAGGATATGATTTTGATTAAACAGGTATAAACATCCATTGGGAATAATTATATATGGTAAATTGTTAGATAAAAATTCACCTCTTCTATTTCTCTGGACTAAGCACTAAATATTGTTATCATTAATACACGTATGGAAGATGACATTAACGTCACCCCATCAGTTTTTTAACTAACTTGATTTTAATGACCCATTTAGGTATCAAGAGTTTGATGGACACATTCCAGAGGCCAAAGGATAATTTCTCTTCCTACATGACACTCATTAGCTCAGGGGGTTATTGATCCCCCATGCCCTCAACCCACTCTCCATGTAGTTGAGTAATTTTTTAACACCGTTAAGTTAGCATGCAAGGCTCCACTGCACTTTCATTCACTTAGAATAAAATCCACTAAATGTTCAAAATAAAATTAGCATATAATCCAGCAATTCTACTTCTTATCCAGAAAACAAGTATTTATATAAAGGCCTTGAAATCAGGAACTCAAAGAAATATAACCAATGCTACGTTCATTGCAGCACTATTCACAACAGCTAAGATGTAGATACAACTAAAATGTCAGTCAACAGCTAAGTAAATATAGAAAATGTGATATATACATGCAGCAAAATACTAGTCAGTCTTTAAAAAAAAAGACATTCTGCAATATGGAACAACATGGATGCACCTTGAGGACATTATACTAAATGAAATAAGCAAGTTACAGAAGGATAAACACTATAGAATTCCACTTACATGAGTTATCTAAAAGAGTCACATTCATAAAATCAAAGACTGAAATGGTAGTTGCCTGGGGTTGGAGGGGAGGAGAAAATAGAGGGTACTAATTGATGGGCATAAAGTTTCAGTTACATCTTAAACAAAAAGTAAAATAATTAAAAAGTAAATAAAATAGTTACTGTGCGCTAACCAATTATGCCACTGCAGCACTAAATATGGCTCGGCTCCTGTGGCTCAATGGGCTAAGGCGCCAGCCATGTACACCTGAGCTGGCGGGTTCGAATCCAGTATGGGCCCACCAAACAACAATGACAGCCGCAACCAAAAAATGGCCGGGCGTTGTGGCAGGTGCCTGTGGTCCCAGCTACTTGGGAGGCGGAGGCAGGAGACTCGCTTGAGCCCAGGAATTGGAGGTTGCTGTGAGTTGTGATGCCATAGCACTCTATCGAGGGTGACAGCTTGAGGCTCTGTCTCAAAAAAAAAAAAAAAAAAAAGTAAATAAACATAAAAAGCAAACAAGGTGTCTCCCATCAAGTCAGGTTCTTTCTCTCTAGTTTGAAAGGTTATACTATTTTATGCTGTGCATTTGGAGGAGCAAGAGATTAATGGGTGTTTAACCCAAATATCACCTCCTTTTCCATTAGCAGACTGACCTTCTCAACTTTTGTTATATGTCAAGGTGGTATATGTCATTCCCAATTTGGAGGCTATGTGCTATATTTCAGAGAGTCTTGAGTTTTTGGTATAGCTAGATATGGAGTTTTGATTTGTCATTTGTTTGTTTTTATTATTATCAGACAGCCTACAACTATGCACAAAACTCCCCCTGGATGTAGAAATGTGCTAAATCTTGAAGAGATAAGGAAAAAAAAAATGTTTCTCCGTTGCAGTTCCTACGAGTTCAAAACTTAATCACTGTGTTGGACACAAACAGACGTGTCTTGATGTTCCTTTTGTCTATTTTATGCTCTACTCCCTCACACAAAACTAACTCCAGCCAAGATTATTGCTTCTCTTGATTCTTCCTGCTTTAGGTGGAGTATAGCCTAAGCTCCTGAAAGAGAGAGACTTGTAGACATAGAGTCTCCAACCTGATAGAAGCTGATTTATCTCGTGTGTAATAGCCCAGAGGCAGGAGTTCCAGGGTGGTATGTGCACGGTGGCTTTGCCCAAGAACCATCCAGAGATCCAGGCTCCTTTTACCTTGAGTTTCTACTATTTTCTAGGGCACAGTTTCATATTCAAAGACTGGTCAACTCCACACATGAGTTTTATACTTCATAAAGTAGATATTAAGTCTCTGATATGTAATTTTATTTTATGTAAGTGTCATAGATATGACAATATTTATCAACATCCAGGTCCTTTTCATTTATGGGCAACAGAGGATTACATTTATTTACTCCTTAAGGTTAGACATGGCCATGTGACTAGTTTGGAGCCATGTGGCATGAATCCCTTCTGTGCTGCTATTTTAATTGCTGGTTCTTGACTCTCCAGATGCAAAACTCATTGCTACAAGCTCAAAGCTCACAGGAATCCTGAACCAACACATAGAAGACAGTTGCCCAAGAGGGTCATCTGGGCATGCAGCAGATTTTTGTGAGTCAGAAATGAACTTTGGCTGTTTATTCCACAACATAACTTATCCTACTTGGGCTATTACAGCCGATGAAGTGAAAATTGTACACATTAATTCTGCCCACAGTTTGTCACTGAGACATGTGGATACACCTGGTTCAAGGGCTACCTGGGCTGTTTACTACTATGGAAACAGAGGAGCTGAGCCAGGGGTAAGGAGGAGTGGGTGGTGGAATTAGGGGTCTGCCTCACTTCCTTGTTCAGTGCTTGCTGTGCTTGGAATGCCTTCCTCTCACTTCTCAGGCTGTGCGTGTCCCACTCATCTCCCAAGCACAGCCTTCTGCAAACTTCTTGACTCTCTGATTTCTCTCTCTTCTATCTTCTAATTGCTCTACACTACAATCTTTTGTTAGGTGGGTCATTCAAAGGGGTTATGAACTACCTTCCCACCTCCAAGCATTAGGCCAGACACAGGATATGTACCAGCAGCCTAATCTCCAACTTCCAGAGCTTGCAGCTTCCACCTGCCTAGCACAATGCCCTACCCAAATCACACAGTCAACAAATAATCTTTGACTGAACACGTGACCATGCCAGCATGTAAGTAAAGGGTGCGGGGCAGAGCACTGCTGGCAAATAAGAGAAAGGGAAAAATCTGAGGTAGGCTGTAGATGCAGGAGAGCAGGGATTGTACCTCTCTCCGGTGCTGCCTGTCTCCTGGGCTGATTGTGGCCTAGGCCTCAGGAATGCTTGGAAAGGGCAGAAGAGGGAGGGAGACATTCCAGTGTGGAGAACAACAAAGGCCTGATAGCTGTGAGGCGGTCCTGAGGGATCTTAGGACATAGGGTTGGGCAAGCTTGTAGGGTGGGATCAGATTTCTCAAAGTTCACTCATGGATTCTGAAGACTTCATGTGCCAAATGAGAAGCATCAGCTGGTTTTTGTTATGCTTCTTTTTAAAAGTCTGTAGAAAGACTACACTGGTTTACTGAGTGGATTTGGATGTAAATATAAGAGTCAAAAAGAGGTCTAAGGTAACACTGTGGTGATGAAAGCTCAGACTCAGATAGAATGAGGGACCTGGAAAGAAAAGGGCAAATCTCATGGACATCAATAGGGACAATCGATAGGAATTGATGACATAGGATACGTGAGTCATTACAAAAGTTTTAGGATACACAAATACAAAGAAATAAAATCCACATGGATGGAAATAAATGAAGCCCTCCCAGCAACACCGATCAGCTGAGCAAGTTGAAACTTGCCTGGGTGACTCAAGCAAGGATGCCATGGTGTAAGGGTCAATGAGAAAAAAAAGATAGTTGAAAAAGAGCCATGGTGTGTCTCACCGGGAATGCAAGTTGTACCATGCAGAGATAAATGCACTTTACAAAAGCAGCCTGTGAAGAGTTTAACATGAGACATGCTGCATGGGCATCTCCCCATTATCTGTCACCCATGGGGACTGGGAGATTCCAGATCAGTGTAGTTTCCAGATGCTCGAGAATTGCTATTAACACTCTGACTATACCACACGATGCACTCCATATTGACTTGATATTAATACTGAAATACACTACGTAAGAGCAAATTAAGACAAATAAAGGCAAACTTCACTTACCATACACGGTTTTACTGTATTATAAACCAGCTTTGTAAATGCAGTGTCCAATTTTAGTTAAATGGCAGTCGATGCAGTTTTCAACTTCACTACCATATATTTTTAACTTCAAGTAACATACATTAATGCTTAAAACTGTTACAGAAAACACATGGGAGCTGAGGGAGTGATGCGCAAAGCGTGGGCCTACTGATGGCGGGGAGCACCAAGTTTATACTCTGGGGGGTGTGTGTGTGGTCTATGTCATGTGCCAGCTGCTTGAGTTCCAGATACTGGGGAGTTTACTGCATTTGCTACATTTGCTATAGCAAGGGTAGAACTATGTGAGGATGTGGAACAGGTAGCTAAGGCCCAGAGAGTAGATGTTGCCAGTAATGAAGAAATCTGGGAAGCCACTTTGTGTGGCAATGCAAGGCCTGCCAGACCTCTGCTCGGCTTTAACATTTTCCAAAATATGTGAAGATAAACACAATAGGCTTCCAACTCAACCATTAATTGCCTTGCCCTCTCATGGACACTCCCCATGTGGGTGGAACCTCTGGCACATCTGTATGTGGCAAAGGAAAGGAAGATGCCAGGTCATCTGGAGTAAGACCAGGGGGGACTATGGCTGGAGGGATGGGGAGTGGCAGAATGACTGCATCCTAGAAAACAGTATGAGGCTGAAAAGCACAGAGCCCCAGAGCACAGGTTCCAAGGCAACGTCTGTAGAGCATCACAGATGAAGGAAATGTGTGTATGTGTGTAGATCTGGGAAAATACTAGCCTAGCCACCCGGAGAGGAGGGCCTTGCCATGAGTGGTCCCTCACCTGCCACCCACAGTTGTGGCGCAGCTGCCTACAAGCCAACTCAATGAAAGTACAGGACTACCTTCATGTTTGGAGGCCCAGAAACATCTTCTCATTCACTTCTCATTCACACTACTTGTGATCTGTAGTCTGTCTTTGGGTTCAAGAAGTAAGGAAGGTAAGGACGACAGAAAGATGATACAAATGGGATGACTAGAAGAGAATGGTAACTAACAGTAGAGGTTTGGGGGACATAAAAGAACCACAGATATGTAAATTATTTTTCAAGTTAATTTGTATGATCTCCCTTTTTTCTGCCCTTGGCGTCACAAACTTGTTGTATAGCACAGTAGGACTGGTGTCACTGGCTGTAGCCCCTAGAATCATAGTTCCACAGACACTTGAGCAGAGTAGCCGAGGTGCCCAGGGACCCCATCCTCATCACACCACAGTTGAAGGGCTGTTGGATAGGTCCTGTGAGCAGGCAGTTTTATTTCCGATAATAGAGCCTGTTGCCATCTGTCCTCTAGCTTAGGACTCAATGATAAACTCAGATTTGCCCTACCTCTACCTCCTGAATCATGACACCTCAGCAAATCGTACTTTTCATTCCAGAATTCCTGCTGCTTCGAGCTGTCAAGATATCTGACTGTGGTCTTCAGAGGGGAGGACACTTGCCAGGATGGGTGGAGGGGGTGGAGTTGGAAAGGTACTGGGAGAAAGAGCGTCCATCTGGATGTTGTATTTATAGATGTCTTTGTAAGAAAAGAAGTGGTCTGGGAGGAAGAGTGTCTCAGTTCTTAACAAGTGGGAGGGTAGGTGTGGGTGCACAGAAAGTTAGACTTTCAGGAACACAGATCAGAGAACTTGGTTTCTCACTTGTCTGTGTTAACATGCATGTACCATGAAGTGAAAAACTGTACGTCTATGAGGTCTTCATAAGCCTTTTTAGTAACAATGCATAATGGAGCCACCAAATTATTTTCAAGGGTTTAAAACTGTTAAAACTTGGTTTCACAGCACAAAAATAAATGGCCATTTAAACAAATTTGTTACCATTTCTGCCTAATTATGAATTATTTAGAAAACATCTGTTGCCAGCTTGCAATGTAAAAAGTAATTTGTATTTTTTCTTTCTTTTTTTTTTTGTTTTTATTTTGTAAATTTTTTTTATTAAATCATAGCTGTGTACATTAATGCAATCATGGGGTACAATGTGCTGGTTTTATATACAATTTGAAATGTTTTTATCAAACTGGTTAACATAGCCTTCACGGCATTTTCTTTCTTTTTTTTTTTTTATTGAATCGTAGCTGTGTACATTAGTTCAACCATGGGGTACAGTAAAGTGTGTAAGGCATAGTCCTCGACTTCAGCAGCCTGTAATGTAGCTGAGAGATATTTAAATATCTGGAATCTGTGTACGGACGCATTTCAGCACACCAGATAGTAATAATTGGCATCCCAGGTAGAGGACTATGTGCTAAAATCATGGAGCTAAAATAAAGCAGGACAGTGAGTAACTCAGTTTAGAAACAGCATGGAGTACAATGCGGGAGGAGTGTGGACAAATCTGATAAGATCTTGGAGGGCTTTGAGCCAGGCCAAGGAGCGTGGACTTCATGGAACGGGAGCCTGGCAGCCTTTGAGCAGCAGATTTGAGTGGTAGAGCAGTGTGTGAGGAGGGTGAGTCTGACAGCCACTGGGATAGATAGAAGATCAGGAGAAGAGAGAAGATGAGTAAATGGGGAAAATCAACATCATGACATTTCTTTTTGTGCTAGTGGTTAGGGTAGGGCAGACTTAAAGGATGTGTACCCTAAAAGGAAGATCAGTGCCAAGAGGAAAATTAAAGGTAAAAATGAGACTAAATTATTTTTAGGATTCAAAACTTTTGACTGTTTAATCTTAAATGATGGAGGGAAGAATCAAGACCATAAATGAAAGTGTTAGCCAACACACCCACACCTACCCTAACGACAAAGAGGGATCGAGGGGGGGAGGGTTAGGGTACATTTCAAAATTGCTAAAAGAGATTTTAAATGTTCCCATAATAAAAAAATGGTGGGTGGGTAAGATAATGAATATATTAACTAGGTTGATATAAGCTTTCTACAGTTTGTACATTTATCAAAACATCACATTGTACCTCACAAATATATGCAATTATTATTCACCAATTAAAAATATAATTATTTAATTTTTAAAAATTATACCCCATGCTTTTTCCAAACTGAGTTACTCTCCATCCTGCTTTATTTTAGCTCACAGCAACCTCAGACTCTTGGGGTCAAAGAGGTTCTCTTGCCTCAGCTTCCCTGGTAGCTGGGACTACAGGTGCCCACCACAACACCCAGCTATTTTTAGAGACAGGGTCTTGCTCTTGCTCAGGCTGGAGCTCTTGAGCTCAGGTAATCCACCTTCCTCAGCCTTCCAAAGTGCTAGGATTATAGGTGTGAGCCAACATACCCAACCCGAGGACTTCTTTTTAAAGAAAGGCACCTTGCTGAGAGGACTATAACATTCTCAATAATTCTGCAGGCCATCTCAGGAATGATCATAGAAACTGCAGCTATCCTTCTACAGTTTCATAGGGATTTTGTGAGGATAAAAAAAAAAAAAAAACAAGGTGGTGCACATAAAATTTTTGTCTTTCTAAAGCTGTTGTGCCTATTAAAAACTGCGGTGTGATTAGTACAACATATCAGAATAATCTGTGATTATTTTGTTTTCTGTAATTTATATTGGACCAGCTTATAATAAGAACTTAAAGCAACATTATTTGGTATATCATTTTAAGAGTTTCCTATATCTGTTAATGAAGGGAGTGCAGGCTGCACTGGTAATAATGGTGTCTGCCAAAGTGACACCATTAATACTCTGGATATACCTATAGTTACAGCACTAGAGTATATTGGGGATTGTCCACGGAATAAACTAGTTACTGCCTTCTGAGACACAGTGATTCCAGAAGAGCTTGCCTATTGTGGTGGATCATTTCAAGGACACACTTATCCTAGGCTTTGAGAAGGAGACTTTCTGGACACATTTAAGGATCCACCCGTCCTGTACCCTTTGACTCAATCAGATATGCAGCCCAGTTCTGTCATTTGAAAAAGGAGGAAAGGTAAAAATTGGGAAGGGCAGTCTTTACCAAACAAAGATGAGTACTAGCTCCCATCCCATCACACCTCGTGTCATGGAACAGGTCACTGTAGTATACTTAGGAAAAGGACGAAAAGATGTTCAGCTTAAGACCATTATCTGCTATTCTTGGATACATCAAAATGCTTTTGTGTTCAAAATTGTGCATAAGTAGACTTGTATTCTGATTCTCAGGACTCTTCATTTATGTTCATTGGTTTATAATGGCATTAATAAGACTTCCTAAAATGCTGGGTGGGTGTGGCCTGAGTGGTTTATAAATATCATGGTAAGGGTGTTTCATGGCCTCTGTCCTCAATATATGAACATAGTTGATAAGTGTTTATTCTAGGAAACAGTAATAAGTCTCTATACTTATTTCTCTTAACAATCTTATGAACTAGTTAACATTACCTCTATTTTACAGATAAGGCCAAAATAGTGTACAATATTTTTTAAGTGAACCACTAATAAGATTCAAATATGTTCAAATAGAAATTATTTTTTAGTAACAGAACTCAATTCTTGAGTTCCATTTCTGCTTAATCTTGGTACATCCAGGTAAACTCAATTCCTTCTAATATTCTTAGTGCTGCCTGGTTGACTGTTCACTTGAGGATTCTCTTCTTCTCAATTCTTCACTTATCCAAGGGGATGATCTAAGTTTTAGAAAGTTTATGTATTGCACTGACATTATTGCCCTGACACTGGAGGATAGATGCCAAGTTCTAGGTTCATGATCACTAGATCTATCCAGCCTTGTTTATAATAAGATATACAATTTCCAATGTTGTTTTTTTTTTAGCTGTCTGTATCAGTGGCTGTAAGTTTCAAGTTGTTTTTTGAGTTTTGTGTGTTTATTCAGGTTATTCTGTATTGTGATAACTCCCATACCATGATTTTTTCAAGATCTATAAGCAGACTCTCAGCCAAATAAAATTTTAGCTTCTCTCCCACACCCATCTGTAACCCTTCCCTCAGGTCTATCCCTCAGACACTGCCACTCTGCAGTATCAGTCACATGTGAGACTCCAGATTCTCTAAAAAGTTTTCAGTCTCCCTGGGCCATGGCTGGACAACTAATTCCAATTCTTTTTATTTTCATCATCCCTTAATCTGTCCACAGTTGCCATCACTACCTTCCCCCAACCCCACCCAGGGCTTGTGCCAGTGAGAAGGTGACCAAATCTAGGGGCACACTTATGGCTATCCACCTATATTTATCTCTATTGTATTCTACACATCTTTTTCTCTCTCACTGAAAGAATTCTATTTTATATTATGAATTATTATACTTTTTAAATCTGTCCTCTGAAGAGGCCTAACACAATGAGTAGTCCTATAGCCGTGCTTTTTTTTTTGAGACAAACTCTCACTCTATTGCCCAGGCTACAGTGCCATGGCATCACCCTATAGGACTTTAGAACCTTTACAGTAGTCTTTAGAACCCATACAGTAGTCTTAAAATATCACCTTCTTTAAAACACACGCACACGCACACACACCTTCTTGGAGAAATGGCGGATTTCATATCTGGGGCAGAAATAGTACATATTGACCCTGGAATATCTCGTAATACCAGATGGCAGGAAAATTATAAAAAGATACCAGGACTCAAGAGTCAACTTAGGAATATTCCACTGTTCAAAAATGAGATAGATTGATCTTCAAAAAGGTTAAAAATGGCAATTTATGGAAATCTATCAAATACATTTAATTTCATGGATTTATATGGATGAATATGAAGATATTTCAAATATATTTTGAATTATATTTGAAAATATAATTGGTCATTTTTGAGGATGGCAGGAAACAAATTTATTATATTTAAAATGAAGTAAATATAAGGAGCTAATGAAACCTCTATTCTGCCTTTTCTATATGGACTGAACAGTTTGATAACTCACTAGTAGATGAGAGATGAGGGAAAGTATCTCTTTCTAAAATTTTCCAGCTCACAAATTGCAACAAAATCTTAGCAGGTCATCACATTATAACCCCAATGAATTAATTTATTTAAACATTGAGCAGTAATGGCTGCTAACAAAGAAAGAGAGAGAAAGAAAGAAGAGAGAGGGAGAAAGGAGAAAAAGAAAGAAAGAAGAAAGGGAGGAAGAAAAATTATGTTGCATCTTGATGAAAAATAAACCACCACAGTCAAAGGGATAGTGACTGTTCAAGCCTCTGCACCAAACTGCCAAGTTGCAAGGATATACAGGGGACAGAGGAGAAAGTTGAATTTCATCACAAGTATGAAATCAGTAAAATTCAGACTATAAAGCTTTATAGGTCTATTGCCCCAAATTATTCAATATATGATATAAATTGCAAGAAAAAGAATGAGATGAAAGTTGAATATATTTTTCGATTAAGAGACTTGAAAAATATTAGGATAAAAAATATGCAGGGAATAGATAGTATAATTATGAGACATCTCCCTGATATAAAAAATGAATGAAGAAGATCTCTGTGAATGATATAAAAGGATTTCCAAGATATATATATATATATATATATTTTTTTTTTTTTTTGTAGAGACAGAGTCTCTCTTTATCGCCCTGGGTAGAGTGCCATGGTGACACTGCTCACAGCAACCTCCAGCTCTTGGGCTTAAGCGATTCTCTTGCCTCAGCCTCCCTAGTAGCTGGGACTACAGGCGCCCGCCACAGGTCCCGGCTATTTTTTTTTTTTTTTTTGCAGTTCGGCCGAGGCCGGGCTTGAATCCGCCACCTTCGGTATATGGGGCCGGCGCCCTACTCGCTGAGCCACAGGAGCCGCCCCCAAGATATGTTTTTAAGTCAAATAAGCAAACAGTTTTGTATTAGAGGAGGGAGTGGGAATGAAGTAGAAGAAAGGAGAAGGAGTGGCATTTCTCTGTATACACCTTTTTTTTTTTTTGAGACAAAGTCTCACTCTATTGCCCAGGCTAGAGTGCCATGGAATAACCCTAGCTCATAGCAACCTCAGAATACTGTGCTCAAATAATCCTCCTGCCTCAGCCTCTCGAGTAGCCACTATAGGTGCCCATCCCAACATCTGGCTAATTTTTCTATTTATATAAAGATGGAGTCTCTCTCTTGCTCAGGTTGTTTTGAACTCGTGAGTTGAAATGATCCTCCTGCTTTGGCCTCCCAGATTATTAGGATTATAGGCGTGAGCCACCACACCTGGCCTAGGTACAGTTTTTGTATAATCTTGACATTTAGAACCAGGTTAATGATCCGCATTATCAACAAAGAGAAAAGAGAATAAAACAAATAAGGATTGGGAAGAACAAAAAATATGTACAACATGAAAATAACGCTGAGGCAACAGGGAAGAATTATGCAAGTAACTTTAGGATAGTGGGTATTGACCAGATATTTTATTGCTAAAATTCAAAAGAACTGTATAAAATATTATGCATTAAAGATTTATTTTGACAGTGATATAGGTTAGAAATTTTGAAATTACTTTCTAGGCTTTTCAGGGTTGAGTAAATAAGTAAATATATAACATATATTATATAATATATAATATTATATATTATATTATATATGAATATACAATTCATACATACATAGATGCCAAGTATTTCATTGTTAGAAAGAGTTACAAAGAAGGAAATGGAGGATGGCTGGAATAAATCCTTTTAAAAAATATTTATTTAATTAATTTATTTATTTATTTTTGCCTTTAAACATTACACTGTAAGAGAAAATAATTTCTGAGTGTAGGTAGGACTGAGATTGTAAATACCAGTATGAACTCACAGATGATATAGAAATGGGTCTTAGATATCTATGTGTATTTACCTTTTTACTGGACAGAGCTAGGAGATGATGATTATATATGTAATTTATAAAATTATATAGATAATAAATATATAATTTATAATATTTTATTATGAATTATAAATTATTAAAATATGCTAAACGTTATATATAATTGCATATATATGCTACACAAAATGTTACATAAATATTATCATTAAATATGATATATAATATTATGTACACTTGACTCTTGAACAACATTGGTTGCATAGGTTCAAACGATGTGGGACTATAGGTGCCTGCCCCAACATCTGGCTAATTTTATTGGTTATATGCAGATTTGAAAAATATTTTGGAGTTTTTAAAAAACTCACAGATACATTGCATATCCCAGAAATACTGAAAAAAAATAAGAAAAAGGTATGTCATCAATGCATAAAATACATGAAGATATTAGTTTATTTTACCATTTACTATTATAAAATATACACTAATCTGTTATAAATAATTAAAATTTATCAAAACTTACATATACAACCACTTACAGGCCATATGTTGTGCCATTCACAGTACAAAGAAATATAAAAAAACATACAGATGCAGTATTACATCATAACTTCATAAAATTAACTGGAATAATACTGTACTACTGTAATAATTTTATAGCCACCTTCTGTTGCTATTGCAGTGAGCTCAAGTACTCTGAGTATCCACTTAAAACATTGTGTGAGGCTAATAATCTCCACATGAGCAGTTGTCTCTCCAGAAAATTGCTTATTGTAGTACAAAGCCATCTTTCATATATTTTTCATTATGTTTAATACAATACTGTAAGCCTTGAATAACACCATGAGGCCCAAAGAAAGTGCCACTAGTGAGACTGGAGTGTTCCCCAGAAGCAAAGAAAAGTGGTAACATTACAAGAAAAAGTCGAATCGCTTTATATGTACCATAGATTGAGGTCTGCAGCTGCAGTTGTCTGCCATTTCAAGAAAAATAAATTCAGCATCAAGACAATTATAAAAAAAAGAAAAGAAAACTTGTGAAGCCATTGATGCTGCCATGCCAGCAGGCATAGAAACATTGCACTTTCTGAAAAAATAATCCCTTTTTATCTTATCCTGAAAAATGCAGCTTTTATGTGGGTGCAAGATTGCTGCATGAAAGGCACACATATAATCTCTAATACAGGGTGTCCATAAAGTTCATGTGCAACTTAAAATATATTTTAATGAACAAACTTTACAGACACCCCATATAATTCAAGAAAAAGCAAAGTCACTGTGTACAAAATCAATTCAAAATGGACCTAAAATTATGAAACTATTAGAAGAAAACACTGAGGAAGAACTGAAGAGCATTGATCTTGGCAATAACTTTTCAGATAAGACCTGAAAAGCATAGGCAACAAAAGCAAAAATAGACAAATGGGATTACATCAAACTAAAGAGGCAAATAGCAAAGGAAGAATAAATGAAGTGAAGAGACAACCCACAGATTGGAAGAAAAGTTTTCAAACTATCCACCCTATAAGGGATTAATAACCAAAACATATAAAGAACTCAAACAATTTAATTGCAAGATGATGATGATGATGACGATATGATAATAATAGTAGTAATAATAATAATGATCTGACTTAAAAGTGAAAAAAGTACCTGAATAGACATTTCTCAAAAGAAGACATATGAAAGGCCAACAGGTATATGAAAAGATACTCAACATTACTAACCATCAGGAATATGCAAATCAAACCCACAATGAGATAATGTTTCACTCCAGTTAGAAAGACTATTATCAAAAAGACAAAAAATAACAAATATTGTCCAGGATATGGAGAAAGGGAAATGTTCATACACTGCTAGAGGGAATTTAAGGTAGTACAGCCATTACAGAAACAATACAAAGGCTCTTTAAATAGCTAAAGTAGAATACAATCTGATCCAGTAGTCCCACTGGTGGGTACGTATCCAAAGGAATGAAAATCAGTTTATCAAACAGATATCTGATCCCCCATGTTTACTACAGCACGGTTCACAATAGCTGAGGCATAAAATCACTTAAGTGTCCATAAACAGATGAATAGATAAAGGAAATGTAGTATATATACACAGTAGTATATTATTCATCAATAAAAAGGAATGAAATCTTGTCATATGAAACAACATGGATGGAACTGGAGGTCATTATTCCAGCTAATAATAAGCTAATAATATAAGCTAGGCACAGAGAGACAAATATTGCACGTTCTCATTCATATGCATGAGTTAAACAAAGTGAATCATTGAGGTAGAGTGTAAAATGGTGGTTACTAAAGGCTGGTAAGGGAAGTAAGAAGGGGGAAATGAAGAGAAACTGGTTAAAGGGTATAAAAATACAATTACATAAAAGGAATAAGTTCTAGCATTCAATACCATAGCAGAGAAATTATAGCTAATGATAATTTAAAATGGCTCTTAATGATAAATCAAAATAGCTCTAAGCATTGCAATGTTCCCAACCTAAAGAAAAGAGAAGTCTTTAAGGTGATGAACAGTCCAGTTACCATGATTTGCTCATTACACATTGTACACATGTATCCAAATATCATGTGAACCCCACAAATATGTATAACCATGAGATATCAATTAAAAAAGCAAAAAAAAAAAAAAAAAGGAAAGACAAAGTAGTCATTACATGACAAAGCAAAAGGAAGGTGAAGGATCTAAAGAATTTAATCCTAGCGAAGGATGGTTTGATAATTTTAGAAAGAAATTTTGTTAAAAAAAATCTCAAGTTAAGAGGATAAGCAGTTTCTGCTGACCAAAGGGCACAGATGAGTTTCCAGACACCATTAATAATGTCAAACAAACAGCTAAACATCAACCAGCTTATGCACTGGTAGAATCAATATCATTAAAATTGTCATACTACCTGAAGAGATTTACAGATTTTATGTATCAGAAAGGAGCCCTAATAGGCAAAGCAATGGTAAGCAAAAAGAACAAATCTGAAGTCATCACATTACTTGTCTTCAAATTATACTACAAGGCTATCATAATCAAAACAGCATGGTACTTATATCAAAGAACCAATATAATTAAAATAGCCATACTACCTGAAGAGATTTACAGATTTTATGAACCAGAAAGGAGCTCTAATAGGCAAAGCAATGTTAAGCAAAAAGAACAAATCTGGAGCCCTCACATTACTTGTCTTTAAATTATACTACAAGGCTATCATAACCAAAACAGCATGGTACTTGTATCAAAGTAGGGATATAATTAATAGAACTGAATAGAGAACTCCAAAATAAAACCATTTGCCCACAATCCACTGATCTTTGACAAAGCAGACAATAACATGTATGGGAACATGTATGGGAGAAAGGAAGCCTCATTCAATAAATAATGCTAGGAAAACAGGATGGCCACATGAAAAAAGAAATGAAACAGACCCAATCTCTCATGATATACAAAAATTAAGTTAAGATGAATAAAAGACTTAAATGTAAGACATGAAACCATAAAAGTTCTAGAAGAAAACATAGGAAAAACTCTTCTAGACATTAACCTATGTAGAGAATTTATACAATTTATACTCCAAAGTCAAATACCTTTTTATGGCAATAGGAAAAATAAATAAATAGGACCTGATGAAATTAATTACTTCAGCACAGCAAAGGAAAGAGTATATAGACAACTAACAGAATGGGAGAAAATATTCACAAACTATGCCTCCAATAAAGGACTGATATCAGAATCTACAAAGAACTCCAACCAGTAAGGAAAAACAAAGATTGAAAAGTAGGCAAAATACATTCACAGAAGGTTTTTCAAAAGAACATAGATAAATAGCCAAAAAACATATGAAAAAATTCTCATCATCAGAGAAATGCAAATTGAAATAACAATGAAATACAACCTTATCACTGTCAGAATGGACATTAGTAACAAGTCAAAAACAATAAATGTTGGCTTAGATGCAGAGATAAAGGGCACGGTGGCTCACACCTGTAATTCTAGCACTCTGGGAGGCTGAGATGGGTAGAGTGCCTGAACTCACCGGTTCAAGACCAGCCTAAGAAAAAGTGAGACCCTCTCTCTAAAAAATAGCCCAGGGTTGTGGCAGATGCCTGCAGTCCCAGCTACTCAGGAGACTGAGGCAAGAGAATGACTTGAGCCCAAGTGTTCAGGGTTGCTATGAGCTGTGACACCATGGCATTCTAGAGAGGGCAAAAAAGTGAGACTCTGTTTCAAACAAAAAAAAAAAAAAAGAAAGAAAGGAATGCTTGTCCATTTTTGGTGGGAATGCAAATTAGTACAACCTCTATGGAAATGAGGATGGAGATTCTTCAAAGAAATGTAAAAAAAAAAAGTGAAAAAAATGACTCCCCATTTTGATTTAGACTCACTATTCAATCCATCAATCCCACTATTGGGAAAAGAAAAAGGGTCATTTTATCAGGAAGTCACCTGCACTCTAATAGTTATTGCAGCACTATTCACAATTGCAAGGATATGGAATCAACCTATGTGCCCATCAGTTGATGAGTAGATGAAGAAAGTGTGGTATATATACACCATGGAGTACTACTCAACCTTAAAAAGGAATGAAATACTGCCTTTTACAGCAACTTAGATGGAACTGGAGACCATTATCCTAAGTGAAGTGTCTCAGGAGTAAAAAAGCAGCACATGCACTTCCTCATAACTGGTAACTAAATGGTGTGCAGACACGAGCATAGAGAAATGTAAAGGACATTGGAAACCCAGGAGATAGGAAGACGGAAGGAGGGTGAGGGATAAAAACTTACCTATCAGGTACAATGAGCCTGTTCTGGTGATGCGCACTCTAAAGCCCTGACTTCAGCATTATCCCAGGTATCCATGTAACAAAAACATTTATACCCCCTTAATACTTTGAAATAAACAAACAGAAAGAAAATTATTGAGGAGAAAAGATATCTGCCTGAACATGTTTTTAATGTAGATAAAAGTGCCCTGTTAGTGGCAAATGCCAGGAAGGGCATTTATTAGTCGTATGGAGAAGGAACCACCAGTATTTAAGGCAGGAAGTGATAGGCTAATTCTACTGTTTTCTGCAAATGCAGTTGGATTTATGATCAGGACTGCCCTTATCTATAAAGCTGCTTCCTCGTGAGTCTTGAAGGGAAAAGATCAATTACTAGTGGCTTTTTTGGTTGTACAACAATAAAGTCTGGATGAGAATTCTTTTTCTGGACTGGTTCCATCAAAGCTTTGTCCCTGAAATCAGGAAGTTAGGATTCCCTTTTCAAGTTCAGCTGGTATTGGACAAAGGCCCTGGTCACCCAGAACCCCATGATTTTCACACCACCAATGTTAGCTGGTCTACTTGCCTGCAAACACAATGTTTTGAATAACTCAGGCTCTAGTTCAATATTCTATTATATATGGTGACATGCTTAAAGATATTTTACAAATAATGTGATCTTCAAAAAAACCCTATAATTATAGAATGAACAGTCTATTCTCCTGGACTGATAATTTTCTAGTTATGAATTAATAATCACTCAGTTTGGCTAAGGAGAAATACCTGTAATATTCCTGTAAAATATTTAACATTGAACAGTGTAACCTCACAAGGGATCCTCCAAAGTGAAGTAGCTGTTAAATGTATCTCTAGGTAGCTAAAAGAATTTTACTTATAGTGGGGATATTTCATCTAATCAGTTGCCTTTTGGCAAATAGCAAGCTTTTATTTTTAACTTAATATTGATGAGTTTTTTTTTCTTTTTGGCAATGAATGGATACTATAATCAGTTAATTTTCAAAAGCCTCTTCCAACTGCTATGATAAAACACAATAGTAAACTTACAGTAGTACATATTGTATTTTCCACTGCATTTAATATGGTACAAAAGTGTGCCTTCAGTCCTTCCAAATAACTATTAGAAATTTGAGATATAAGTTAAGAAGTAGGGTGATTAAAATGTCCATTAAAATAAAAACAAAACAAAACTCTATGTGCCAGGCACTGAGGTGATAGGATATGAGACCATTAGATCCTGTCTTGGAGTTAAGACTCTGGAAATGCCTTTTGGCTAAAATGATCTACAATTTTGGGCCCAAAATATAGATGGGGGTTTACCAAATAAAGGGAAGGGAGCAGGTTGTTCTAGAGAATTTTTTTATAGGACAGTTTGTTTTTTAAAGTACAAGAATATGCACAGATATGGCAAGGGTAAGTTATGTTAAGAATTTAATATCTCTTGACTATCCCTTCCTATTCTCTTTCTAAATTATCTGGTCAAAAAGACATTAAGTGAGGTGAAGCACAGTGTTCCCGCCAGTAGAAGGAAGTCATGGTGGTGAAGAATGAAATGTTGGAGTCTGAGTGGGGAACAGAAAGGGGTCCAGATGGCCAGTTCCATGTCTAAGCCACCACAGGGACAGGAGACTTTCACTAGGACAGGGCTGTGTGGGATCAGTGCCTAGGTGCTACAAAGAAGACATCCTCAAGGGAGGCAGTAAGTGAACAAATGGAACCAGGAGACTGAATTTCCTGGTGCTGTACTAGAATTATAGATAATAGTGTGAATTATGGTTTTTAATATAAATCCATAGACAGGTAAGATGGATATAGAGAAACGTAGATATAAGGGTTTCTTGCAATGTATACAACGTATATACATTGTAAATTTACATATCTGTGTATTTATCCCCACACACAAACACACATATACATCCCGTAACTCTTTTCATTGAGAAGACACCTGAGAATGACAATAACTTAAAAACAATGAGCACACCCAGTGCCTAGACTGTTTTCTCAGATTCTCTGTTTTCAGAGATTCTTTACTCGAGCAGGGAAAATACAAAATGAGCCTGGCTTATCTTCTTATGCCACAAAGCAAAGAACTACTCAACATATCAGAAGGACACAGGAGACAACTTGAAGGGAATAACACTGCCCAAGTCTAAGATAATTTGAATACCAAAATAAATAATGATAGTAACTTATTAAATAAAATAGAAACCCATAAGTCCATATTGATAAAACTAAGTTAAAACATTGAAAGTTTTATGAGGAATAGTGTAGTTGCATGGTCTCAAACTACCTCCTCACAAAAATATTTATTAATTACAAAGAAAGTACTTACAGCTGAGAATTTCAATAGACACCACCTTAATTGAGCAGTCAAAGTTAATATCACAAGTAATGTGAACATTGGAAATTATAAGCCAGCTGCTAGAATCACTCTCTACAATATTCCTGCCAAAGATGCAGAACCTGAATGAGGAACCAAACCCTATTTTAAGAACATACTATGAAAAATAAACGGCCTAGTATCTTCAAACTGCTGACATCACAGAAGTCAAGAAAAAATTACTTCCAAACTACAGAGGACCAAAAAACTTGATATTTACATTTAGCACATGGGTGGCACTTCTAGCTGGCTGGATGAGTTTTTCTGAAAAGTCTATTCTTCCACAAAATCAACAAGGAACCTGGAAAAAGGGAATAAATCTCCAAAAGGATGAAAAAATGATAAGAGAATTAGTTTAGAGGAAGAACACTGACTCAAACTTGATAGAGACTCTTAAAAGACATTGCTTGGCTGGCCCAATTCTGACATGGAATCAAAATTTTAGGGAAGAATTCACAGTCAGAAATCAAAGGAAATTCCATGTAGTTTCTATGATATTGTCATCATAGAAGATGACAGCTCTGTGTACGCTATTGCCCCTGAAGACCTTCCAGAGAGATGAGATGTGGAGGTGAAATGTAGATATTGGGTGATTATCCTTCACACAATATCCTTCCAGGGATAAGGATGATCCTGATCCCATTGAGGCTGTGTGTGTTTGTGTCTTAGTTTTTAAGAAAAGTTAATAAAGTCTAAACAGTAAAAATAAAATAAATTTTAAAAATAAAACAAAGCTTATAGGTTATAAAGAAAAAATATTTTTGTACAGCTATGTGTTTATGTTACCAAAAAAGTAAAAAATTTAAAAAATGGAAAGTTTATAAAGTAAAATGGCTACAGTAGGCTAGGGTTTATTTATTATTGAAGAAAATTGTTTTTGCAGATTTAGTTAGCCTGCGTGTACAGTGTACAGTGATGTCCTATAGACCTTCACATTGACCTACTCTTACTCACTGACTCAGAGCAATGTCTAGTTCTAGAAGCCCCATTCATGGTACGTACCCTACACAGGTACACCATGTTTTATCTTTGATACTGTACATTTACAGTACCTTACCTATGTTTAGATTTATGAATACTTACCATTGTGTTACCATTGCCTGCAATATTTAGTACAGTAACATCCTGCATAGATTTGTAGCCTCGATGTGTAGTAGACTACACCATCTAGGTTTGTGTAATGATGTTCACACAATAATGATTCACCTAGAGACCCATTTCTCAGAATGTAACCTGTTGTGAAGTGACGCATGACTGTGTATGTCACACATACACATATAACAGTTCAGTTCATTTATAGATGAGGCTATATTTCAACTTACATAAGAAAACACACTATAGTCTATTCAAAGAGTTACCTTCTCTACTGAGCAGTCATGTACTTTGATGTGAGCTGAGATATACTCTGACAAGTTGGGGAACATGGGCAAACCACTTACTGTACCTACCTACTTGATATTTAGTTTTGCTTGTGAAATTATAATACTTAAAATTCCTTCAAATGTTGGTAATTCTAATTCATTTTATTTAAATGTAATTATTTAGAAACTAGCTTAGTATATGAAGCAAATTACCTATTACCTTATTCCTTTAAGGTTATAATATCAAATATATACACACACACACACATATATATACACACACACATATACCAGTGGCCATGAAGTTCATGTGCCATGAACTTTAGTAATACATAGTAATTTTAAATGGCACATAAACTTTATGAACACCCTATATATATACACACACATATTTAGAATATGAACTTATAGATTGAGCTATTTTAACCTTTTAGTAGATTATTTTATTTGTCTCTTACTAATTTTAAGTCTGCTTTCCATTCAATACATCATTCATTCACAAAGCTTCTTCCTATTTTAATTCTTCCCCACTACTAAGCTTACTTTTATCTCTCATGCACTAATGCCCACACATTTACTTTTAAAGTCAATATTTTCTAGGGACCTTGATTCCACTAGATAGTGACTTTTATTATGTCTCAATTAATTTTCAGAGGGATTTTTCATTTAGATCACTTTCTAATACCTTACATCACAACAGTAAGCTAGATTTCCTTATCATTTATTTCTTATACTATGAATTCTTTTGGAAATCTGTTGTGGCTCATGTAGACTCTTGTAAAACTAGTCATTCCAAGATGAGAAAGTACTGTTACTGCACACGCTGTTATCCAGAAGAAAAGGAAGTGGTTTAGTACTGAAGTTTTCCATGAATTAAAAAATGCACATGAGCCTAGGAACTTTGGAGGAAACCCAGCTTACTTTGCTTTAATGCAACCAAAAGATTGCAAATCAAAACTTGGCATTAACTTTTTAATTGAGAATTAACATCATCATAACTGGAAGAGAGGATCAGAATCTTGATGTTTCAGAGAGGGCTATTTGCTTTGAAAGGTCGCATTACACAGAAAGTCACAAACATTGGAAGGACTGGAAGGGTAAAACACAAATCATTTGTTTCCTTGGGCACGGACACACTGTAAATACTTGAATTTGTGGTCAACTATAATTTGCTTCTGGAGCTACCAACTCTGGCAACACTACACTTTGGATTTACAGCAAAGAACACAAGTAGCAGCGACTTTGAAAACAAAGGATAAAAGAGCCAGGGAAAAAGTTGCCAGTTCTCAGAGATCTATTCTTAATTAGAAGGAATTAAGGACTTTCTCCTCACTCTAAAAGCAGCACAATTACCAGCATGCCCCTCAGTTGATCTCCTAAATAATTACTCCTCAAGGAAGTCAATGATATTGAGTCTGGCTTATCAACAATCCTTTATTTTATTTATTTATTTTGGCCAGGGAATTTCAAACCAATATATTTCCAGCCCGAATAATGTAAGCAGATTTCCTTTCCATTTGGTAAAAAAATATTTTTTGATTAGTTGTATTGTTTTCTATTTGTTTCCAAGTCTTGAAAAGTTCAATCACTTCTCCCAAAGCTCCAAAATAAACATCAGAAAATACCTCTCCCCAGTAGGACTCTGCCCCTCAGTACCACCCTGAAGCACATCCCCACTTCCATCTTCAGGGAAGGAGTGTGCCTTTCTGGTAATGAAGAGGGAATTTAGAGAAGGGGGTATTTCTGCTGGAATAGTCACCCCACAAACAAGTTTTCCTCTGTCACCCTTTTCATCCAAAGTGAAAAACTCTGTTTACCAGGAGTGCCCCTGTCCCTGTTCCTCTATGTGTGGCCAGAGCCAAGAGAGGACCCTGCCAGCGAGGTGGCTTCTGTGCGGTCCGGAAGACCACAGTCCCCGACCTTCACCCCATTGTCTGTGCAACGTGCAGAATTAGAGCTCAAAGCAGCCGCCTCAGCATCGCCCTCTAAGTCTGGGGGCGCCAAAGATCCCTTGGCTGACTGGGAGGAAGGGCTCTTGTGAAAGCAGAGTTTGAAAAGCCCCAGCACCGTCATGGTCAGGATCACCAGCACCACTACTGCTATGCTCACGAGGATGAAGACCACGGTGGAGGAAGAGTCCAAAGCTTGAGGACCGGTGGCGAGAGCTGTGGGAGTCACGCTTCCTGAGGGGATGATGGTGGCCTTCGACTTGACTCGAGGGGACATTTGAAGGGTAGGCATAGTGCTCTGTGCTGCCCACTGAGGAATCTCAGGAGTAGAGGTTGCTGCACTGCCTTGTTCAGGGACATGCGGTGTCTCTTTTGGCTTCTCGGGGTCCCTGGGTGACAACGTTCTCTTCGGTATGGGGCTGGTTTCAAAGGCGGGAGGACTCTTGGTTGGCACCTTGGTCCCCCCAGGGGCTAACTGTCTTTCCCCACTGATCACACAAGAGCGCTCGTCGTTCCCCAGCTCAAAGCCCTCAGCACATTCGCAGGCAAAGCCTTCCAAGTCGTCTAGGCAGTTAGGAAGCTCCGCGCATCTGCCAGCACGGAGGTACCTCCCAGGGCAGGGACAGAGCACCGCGCCCGAGGGGAGTCGGTCCCAGCGCCCGGCGACGCAGGTAACTGAGATGGGTAGCTGCCCCGGGCAGCGCGCACTCACCTTGGTCCCAGGGGGACTGAAGTCCAGCGCGGCGCTGGAGAGTTGGAAGGGCGCGCGGTAGCTCAAATTAGAGGCGGCCCCTGGGCGGAGCGCGGGGCACAAGCCCTCAAACTGGTATTTGCACAGGTAGCCCTGGGCGCGCATGTGGCACAGCATTTCCTTCCAGCCTGCAGGCTCGACTCCTCCAGTGGCCTGGAGCGCCGCGCATCTCCGCGCGGTGCAGGAACGTTGGGGCTCGGCCACCCACTGCAGCGTCGTGTTGCTTTCAGACCCGCTGGCGTCGGAGGACAGCCAGGAGAAACCCCGCAAAGGTTCGTTCACCAGGGTGCAGTGGGAACGCTTGCGCTCCAGCGACACCCAGAACAGAAGGTCTTTGGAGCCTTCTCCCGGCCCTGGGCCCGCCCGCAGAAGCGCGAGCACAGCGCGCAGCTCGGTGCCCCCACGCACGCTGCTGAGCGCCCCGCCGCGCAGGGCGCAGGCCTCCTCGGCCGCAAGCCTCTTGATTGTCGCGTGGTGCAAACTGTAGCAGGCCCCGGAGGCCGAGCAGCCGGCGCGGTCGGCGGCGGGGTGCTCACCACCTCCCGGCTCCGGCCAGATCGCCTGCCAGAGGAGGCACAAGGCAAGCGCCCTCCTCATCGTGGAGGCCCACCGCTCCTCACAACTTGGATCTGTCCTGCTCGAGGGCGCCGAGCTGTCTCTGGAGCTCAGTCACCGCCCTCTCCAGCTGGCTGGCCCTACACTGTCCCTTCTCCCCTCCCTTCTGCCCTCACTTTCGCCGGACCCCACCCTCCAATCTACCCGGGAGAAGCCCCAGCCAGCTTTCCTTAGGCCGCGACAGGAAATGTGTCCTGAGCTCTGCCAGCCCAGCGCAAAGCCCAGATTTATTCTGAGGTCAGGAACACAGCTGGCGCCAGGGGACAGGGCACACAGTGGAAGGACAAACACCTTGTTCAAAGCTGGAGAAGAAAGTCGTCACTGGGATGAGTGTATCATTTTCCCTGCACAGAGAATTTCAGGATCTCAGATCCCAGGACACGCTGGTGAACTCTGGAGAAAAGGAACTTGCTTATAAGCCCACGCCCTCCTCCTATTGTGTTCCTGTACCAAACTGCGGAATTGGCCTCAGAATAACTTGCAGAAGGCTCCAGTCTTCGGGAAGGCTGTGCCTGTGGAGGGGGGAAAAATGTAAGCAATCTTAGTATCTCTCTTCCCCACCAGAAGCAGCAGCTCAGATTCTTCCAGGGGCCCTACTTCTCTGTTCTTGTCAAGAGATCCAGAGGGCCAATTGCTGGTCCAAGAATTTACAGTTCTTTGGAATATTTTAAATGGGAAATTCTGTTTTTCCTTCTTTTTTATTTTTTGCACTTTTTGGCCGGAGTCGGGTTTGAACCCACTACCTCTGGTATATGGGGCCGACACTCCACTCCTTGAGCCGCAGGTGCTTCCCGGCAATTCTGCTTCTTTGTTCAGCCCTCAACTTAAAAATTCTTCACTTCCATTTGTTTCTCTTCAAAATGGACCATATAGGTTCATTCAGGAAAGGAAATGTATTCCTAGGCCTACATGAAAAATAATGGCCACGTGTCTCTACTGTTCGGTTGCTAGGTTTCTTTATCACTCTATTTGGTTCGTAAATTCTTCAAGCTTATAGGTTCTATATAAATGAGTTTGTAGCCTTATTAATATATGAGAACAACTGTCCTATGTGTGATTTCGCCCTTGAACATTTTAATATTATTTTCTTGTATAATTGATGTCAATATTTAAAAGAGTTAAGTTGCAAAAGTCTCCCTTAAGGAACACAAGAGTTCAACATCTTAAGAAATGTAAATATTTATTCAGTTATAATGTATATTATATACTGTAAAAAAAAAATCCTGTGATTTGAAAAATAGGTCAGTTTCTTCAGAGTGTCAATGAATGTTTTGTTTTAATATAAATCCTTTAATTCAGTTGAAAGTGGGAAGGAATTAAAGGTGAGTGAAAGAAGGAAAGGTTAAAAAGTGCACAATGAAAGGATTTCATGTTATTAGCTTAGACAATTTTACACTATTTTAGGAAATATGTCATTTATGTCCCTTAGCTCACAATGCCCAAATATGTTGTAATCAGAAATACATAGAGTTTCAACTAAGCCCTCTTAAAGATGTATGATACTTTGAAACATCTATAATCAAAATGAAAGTTGCTGTTCCATGAATAATGCATGCCATACTTTTAAACTCACTTTGTTCTACTAGATTGGACTATTCGGGTTAATAAGGGGTGAGAAGAAAAGTTTCAGAATCATCTCTGTATGCTTTCATCTCATTTTTACTGTTACTCTCATTTTTATTTTTCTCTTGGAAATTCCATGTATTTTAACAAACAACAAAAAACACCATGAATCAATGTTATACTGACCTTGCTTTTGCTAACTGTGGAGACAAGATTTCTACCCTGCCTTTTCTGTTTCCTGCTTAAAAGAACATTCTTTGCTCCTTCTTTTCAAATGGCTGAAACCACCTTAAATATGACTTTACAATTAAACTAAATAACTTTTTATCTTATGAGAAAGGAACATGAAAATCCAGATATCAGACTGAGTGGGTTTTAGAAAATACTTAGTCACTTGGGCCAGCAACATACCTCTGCAGTCTTATGATTGCATGTTTAGAAGTATGTCCATGTTACACATTTTATTTTAATAAAATCATTTTAAAACTTAAGTAATCAATGAAAATTTCTTAGATATTTTTTAAATGATTTAGAATAAGGTAAGGGGTCTCCAATAAGAAAGAATGAATGACTAGGAAAGCTTATGGTAAATACATAATTTTGCATTCTGCCTGGGAGTTCTGTCTAGTTCTGACTATACCTGAGATGAACCGAAAGAAGAGTTTGGGAAAAAAAATACCTCAAAGTAAAACGTTTAATTTTGTATTACTTTCATTGCATTGAGCTATATACCACTAACATATTTAGAAATGTACATTATGTCTGAAAAACTTGGAAGTAGAAGGAAGTATTTATTTTTATATATTAGACCTATTAGAAGGTCTAATATAGAAGATCTCAAATAGGTCACCATTTTATCTCTACTGTATTACAAATACTTTAGAATCTGATAATACCAAGTGTGAATCTATTGGCTCTTTTACATGCTGCAGACGAAAGAACCCACTTTGGAAAAATTTGACATTTTCCTCTAAAATGGAACATTTGCATACTCTATACCTCAGCATTTCCATGTTTAGGTATAAAATTAAAAGAAATTTTTAAGCAAGTACAACAAAAGATATATAAAATATGTTTATAGTGACACTATTCATATTAACAAAAACTAAAATCAATTTAGACATCCAGGAACAGTAGATGAAGAAACAGTAGTATATTCACTCAATGAATAAAATATAGCTGTATGTGACAATATGAATTAATCTCACCAACATCATGTTAAGAGACAGAAGTTCCAAATGATTATACAGGGTTTGACTTTATTTTTAGAAAATTAACAAAACAACTACTATATATGTGTGTGTATTTTGTAAGAAAATAAATAGTTTCAGTAAAATGAGATCAAAGGAGCAATGAACACATGATTCTTAGTGATAGACTCTTTGGAAGTTGCTTATGCTCCAACCACATTGGACTTTTCTCTGCTCCAGAACACCAGGCTTCTTACATGACTTCCTGTTAACTAAAATATTCCTTTATTGTGTGTTATATACATATTTTAAATTATACTTTTTTAAATCATGAGGTGTAGTGTACATAGAAAAAAGTCTCCCAAATCATTTCTAATTACCAAGGAAATTTTTGTTGAAGTTTCCTAGGATTAGGATTTGTAGGTTTACTTCTCACTTATCCTGACATTGAGGATTTAGCTCAGCTGATTAGTAGGATAGTGGGATTAGGTTTAGATACTTGTTCTTCTCTCCTCATTAGGTCATCAGAACAGAAGTTCAAGATCAGCAGGGTTGGTGAGCAGCAGAATGGCAGACCAGAAGGATCGTTCAGCTGAGCTCTCCTAGAATAACTGGGGAAAAAGAGAGAAGCCAGCAATTCCTGGTGTGGGGACCTTACCCAGAATCATAGCTCAGAGAGCACAGCAAGGATGTGGCAAGCTAAATACAGTGTATGATCTGGAGCAGTGCAAATTTGATGAATTAGGCAAGTGATTGAGACCCACAGGGATCTGCCGGCCCCCCACAGAGGTCCAGGATGGGAGGAAGCCTTTTTGAAATTTTCAGTTGTTGGAGGAAGCTGTGAGTTGAGTGGAAAGTTTGGAAGAGTAGATGGGCTCAAACAGTATATGGCAACCAGATTTGAATGCCGATTGGAGTGGATTTGTGGCTGGTGGGTTTGGTGGCTGGTGAGGTAGCCATACTGAGAAGGTTGGTGGCCAGGGGGCTGCCATTGTGGGAAGGTCATAAGAAGATATTAGCAGGGGCCTAAAGCATGGCCATTTTAATTCCACCTGCTGGGATCAGAACTCCACTCTTGGAACAGACTGAGAGCCTCCCACACCTGATAGGAACTGGTGTCAGGGGACACTGTGAGACCTGCCCTGGAAAGATTCTTGTGAGCTTTAAGATTCTAACCCAGCAGGATCTGAATGCTAAAGAAACAATCAGTTAATCCCTGAAGGCAACTAAGTTTGGGATAAAGATCATAGAGGTTGCTGGCTGTGCTCTTTGTCTCCTAAAAAAAACCACTGGACCATCTCGTGTCCTGGTGACATTTTGCAACATATTATCATCAAGAGCAAGGACTTCTGTTTGAAACAAAGGAAGCAGTGAGAAGGATAAAGGAGGAAAAAGGAGTGAATAAGAGGAAAGCACACTTGAGGAGGAACCAAGAGAAAAATTCAGGCAACATAAAAAAACCAAAACAGAGGGACTACCCTCAAGGGACCATGATGAAGCTTCTGCAGAATATTCCACCTATAAAGAATGAATGGACTTGACAGAAAGGGAATTTAAAATATGATGACAAAGAAAATAAAAGGAATGGATGAGAAAATGGAAAGGCAGAACCAAAAGTTGGACAAGAGATATGTAGAATATAGAAAAGATATGGCAGGGCTTAAGGAAATGAAGGAGACAATCAGGGAATATAAAGATGCAGTAGAAATTATCAAAAATAGGTTAGACCATGGAGAAGAAAGAACCTCAGAGCTAGAGGATAAAGTTTTTGAGTTAACTCAGGTGGTTAAGAGGCAGAAAAGAAGAGAGAGAGCAGAACAGGTGCTTAGAGAACTATGAGACTCCATGAACCATTCAAACATACAAATAATAGGAATTACTGAGGAGAAGATTATCCCAAAAGAATGGAAGCCCTACTGGAGACTATCATAAATGAAAACTTCCCAAGTTTTACAAAAGACTCCGACATACTCCTTTCAGTTGGATATTATACCCCAAGTCATCTCAACTCAAACAGAGCTTCTCCAAAACACATTGTAATGAACCTGTCCAAAGTCAAGATGAAAGAAAAACTTATGCAAGTATCCAGGGAGTAAGCATCAATTGACTACAGAGGCAGAGCCATTATGATGATGGCAGAATTTCCAAGCCAGAAGAGCATGGTCATCCACCTTCAACATTCTTAAACAAAACAATTTTGGGCCCATAATTCTGTATTCTGTTAAAGTAAGCTCCAAAATTTATGGAGAAATCAAATCTTTTGCAGAAATACAAGCACTGAGGAAATTTGACACAACAAGACCAGCTGTACAGAAAATGCTTAGACCTATTCTAAGGTGACCAATGACCACCACAATGGACCACCAGCAAAGTAAACACCCAGAAGCTAAATGTCAGAACTTAGCTTCCACAATGGCTAAACAATAAAAAAACTACACACCAGACTTTCACAAAATAAGATGGATAGAACTCTACCACACTTATCAATTGTCCCAATAAATGTCAAGGGACTGAATTCACCACTGAAGAGGTACAGGCTGGCTGATTGGGTAAAAAAGCATAAGCCATCCATATGCTGTCTCCTGGAGACAAACCTAGCCTTGAAGGACAGATCAAGACTCAGGGTTAAGGGATGGAAAATAGCAAATGGAAATTAGAAGAAAGGAGGGGTTACAATCTTATTTTCAGATACAAGTATATTTAAAGCAACTAAAGTTAAGAAAGACAAAGATAGACACTTTATACTTCTCCAAGGAACAATACAACAAGAAGACATTTCAATTTTAAATATTTATGCACCCAACTTAAATGCTCCCAGATTTTAAAAATAGACCTTGATGTGTCTGAGCAATATGATACCCCATAACACCATAATAGTCTGTGACTTTAACAACCCTCTGACAGAACTGGACAGATCCTCTAAATAGAAACTAAACAAAGATACAAAGAATGTCACCCTAGAATAAATGGGATTAATAGACATATACAGCCCACAGCATCCCAAAGCTAAGGAATATACATTTCTTCTCATCAGCCCATGGTATATACTCCAAAATAAAACACATCCTAGGATACAAATCAAACCTCAGCAAAATTAAAAGAATAGAAATTATACCTTGTATCTTCTCAGACCACAAGGCAATAAAGGTAGAACTCAATTCCAATGAAAACATTCACCCCACACAAAGACTTGGAAATTAAACAACCCTTATGCTGAAAGATAGTTGGGTTCAGGAAGACATAAAAGAGGAAATCATTAAATTTCTCAGACATGACAACAACGAAGGCACAACTTACCAAAACCTGTGGGATACAGCAAAAGCAATCTTAAGTGGGAAATTTATCACGTTAGATGCCTATATTCAAAAAACAGTAAAAGAGCCCATCAGCAACCTCATGAACCATCCTATGTAATTAGAGAAGGAAGAACAATTTAATCCCAAACCCAGCAGAAGAAAAGAAATAACCAAAATTAAATCAGAGATTAATAAAATTGAAAACAAAAGAATGATTCAGAAAATCAAGGAAACAAAAAGTTGATTTTTTGAAAAAATAAATAAAATTGATAAACTTTTGGTCACATTAACTAGAAACACTAAAGTAAAATATCTAATACCTCAATGAGAAAAAACAAACAGGAAATAACAACAGATGCCACAGAGATACAAGAGATCATCTTTGAGTACTACAAGAAATTCTATGCCCAGAATTTTGATAATATGGAGGAAATGGATCAATACCTGGAATTTGACCCTCTCCCTAGACTTAACCTATGAGAAATACATCTCTTGAACAGACCTATATCAAGCACTGAGATCAAAAAAACAATAAAATGCCCGGGTCTAGATGGCATCACACCAGAATTCTAGCAAACCTTCAAAGAAGAGCTTATATCCATATTGCAGAAATTATTTCAAAAAATTGAGAAAGAAGGAATCTTCCCCAACACATTCTATGAAGCGAACATCACTCTGATACCAAAGTCAGGAAAAGACCCAATTCAAAAGGAGAACTTCCTACCAGTTTCAATAATGAACACTGATGCAAAAATTCTCAATAAAATCCTAGGCAGTAGATTCCATTAAAAAAAACATTCATCATTATCAATTAGGTTTCATCACAGAGATGCAAGGCTGGTTTAACATACACAGGTCCATAAGTGTAATTCACATCAACAGAAGCAAAACAAAGACCATATGATCCTCTGAATAGACGCAGAAGAAGCATTTGATAAAATTCAGCATCCTTTTCTAATTAGAGCACTTAAGAACATAGACTAAGGTGGCACATTCCTTAATCTGATGAAAGCTGTCTGCAACAAACCCACAGCTAATATTATACTGAATGGAGTAAAACTGAAAGTTTTTCCACTTAGAACTTGTAGGGTTAGAAGACCACCCTACATAAGCCACACAAAGGCAAGCCTTTAATGGGTTGAAATGGCTTTTGCTAATACAGAAGCAAGAAAGCTGGGCTCCCCCTGAAGCATACACAGAGGCTGTTTGTTCGGAGGTAA
>CAUYON010095599.1:0-30313 GCA_963573935.1 Arctocebus calabarensis
AGCCAGAGGCCCTCCTGAAACCTGAAGATGAGGGGAGACGAACGGGCCCCCTCTGTGAGGAGGCTTCCGCCCCCCCCCCCCCCCCCCCCCCCCCCCCCCCCCCCCCCCACCCCCCCCCACCCCAACACCCTTCCCCCACCCCCCCCTCAACCTACCGCCCAGTCACACAGACAACCCACCCCCGGGGGGGGCAAGAAGGGCAGTCAGACTGACATCACTTACAGCGGGGGGGGAAAGAAGGGCAGTCAGACTGACACCACTTATGGGGGGGGGAAGAAGGGCAGTCAGAATGACATCACTTACTGGGGGGGACAAAGAAGGGCAGTAAGACTGACACCACTTACAGCGGGGGGGGAAGAAGGGCAGTCAGACTGACACCACTTACAGCAGGGGGGGAAGAAGGACAGTCAGACTGACACCACTTACTGGGGGGGGACAAAGCAGGGCAGTCAGACTGACACCACTTACAGTGAGTATCAGGGAAGACATCAGGTGCCTAGTACAATGTAATTAGCATTGATTTCTTCTGACCATGGTAGAAGCTGCTGGTCTCACAAGATACCTCGTGGGTGGATTTTTTGGATCTCTTCAGTCACTGAGGACGGATACCAACACCTCCCTGGATTAGTGCAAATACATCTCCACTGGATGGATACTTCTGACTTTTCCCGGTTGTTTACATCCTTCTGTTGTGGTCTCTCCTTTCCCATTTAGGCAGCAATCTTAGAACAGGTCTCAGAACTCAGCAGACTCTTGATTCTACAGCCCACACCTGCAGCAGAGGAAACATACAAGTTGAGTTCAGTCTCAGGGGGATGGAGGTACTTTCTGACTACACTCTCTGCCACAAGCTGCTTTAGCCGGACTTTGTGCTAACATCTCTTACACCTGTGAGTCTCTCCGTCCCCCAAGCTGCGAAGGGCTCTTGTCAAGTTCCACCCGTATTCTTCTTGATGTCTTTCTCAATTGACTCTTAGATGGAAGGAAAACCATTCCTGTTCATGGGGATCTCATAGCATTCTGACAAATCTTTTCAGCTTTCTACTTTCTAGCTGAATTTTTCATCTTTACTATGTAAACACTGTCCTTTCCAGGGCTGATTTTTAATTATTTCATGTAGTTAGTACATGTATTTTATTATAGCTCTTTTAGATAAGAGGAATAGAGAGCAGAGACTTCTCTTGGTTTCTATGGGGCATTGGCTCAAAGACATGACTACAGATACCAAAATCCATTTTTAATATAAAATCGTGTAGTCTTTGTACACAACTGAAGCACATCATCCTGTATACTTTAAATCACCCCTAGATGACTTACAACACCCAGTGCAAGGTAAATGCTATGTCAATAGTTGTACTGTAGTTTTATTTGAATCATTTTATTGTTGCATTGTTGTTTTTTAGTGAGTCATTTTTCAAATATTTTTGGTCACTGGAATCCCTGGATGTGTAACTTATGGATATGGAGGGCCAAGTGTATAAAAATGAAAGTCCTGTCTTAAATATAACTGGACAGATTCTGATGCTATTTTGTTAGGGTCCATCTCGTGGCTTGCCATTGACCAGCAGTACGACCATGGCCGGGTTACATAGACATTTTGTGTCTTAGTTCTCTCATTTACAAAATATAGAAAATAATAGCATAAAGCCCATAGGGTTACTGTTAGAATTAAATTAACTACATATACATTCTTATACACAATCCTTTATATACCAGCATATATACAGGCCCAGTTGTACACACACACATAGAGCTATGTATATACTTATATATATATATTATATACCAGTGCTATACATAGAACATGTATATACTTATATATATATATTATATACCAGTGCTTATGTATATATGTGTGTATACATTCATATTCACTAATAAATATGATACATAGATATAGGCTAATCACTTATCTTGTTTTTAGTCTATGTATGCCTTAAAATTGAGAAAATTAGTCTCATTTTAAGGTGCAAAAATGAATAAATAACAAAGCAACAAATATATCTATAAAGAAATATTAAGACACACAAGGCCAGAAAAACATATAAATAACAAAAGAAGAGAAAATAGATTTAGAAATAAAAAATAACATGACAAATTATAAGTAAACTATACGTACTATGTTATAGGTATGTTCAAAAAAAGGTCTTAAATGCATGAATACAAACATTGAAAACAAAATAAAAAAGGTCACCTGTTGTCTAACAAAACAGACTTTATTGTAAGTTCCACTCTTCCACCAAGAAGGTGGTCATTATTATAATAATATTAATACTTATTTTATTACCTTTAGTGATCAAAATGTATTCATTACATTTTTTGATTTGGCTTACATTATTTCATTTGAAGCAAAAGGTATTTCACATTACGTTATAACATTCTTACTCATTTTTATGTGTGAAGAAGCTGAAACTAAGGAACATTGTGAAACCAAGATAAGAGGACCGGTAAACAAAGGTGATGGAGTTAAGAAAAGCACAGTCCTTGAGCAAATCCTTATCCCGTGATCTTTATATTACTAGGTATTGCTCCTTAACCCAGGTACAAGAGCTTATCAATCTGTCTATTATCTGTGATTGAATAGCATTTTGTGAATTCTTTATAAAATATACAATTATAATTTGAACATAGACTTTTAAGTAAAGGTCAGATCAGAATTCTGTTTTATCTATAATACCCTTTACTATTTATTCAATGTGAGTGATCCTTCCTGGTCCTGGGTGAAAAACTGTACAGATACCATTATTTTCCAGTAATATTTCCTTAGGTAATAAATAGTCTATGACTCCTTAAGTCACAAAACTCTATCTTATGCAATAAGTATAAGTACAATCTAAGTTGTCAATCCATGTTTCAATAGCCCTTCTAATTAGGACATCTCATTCCCCAAACCAAGGCCTATCCTTGCCTGCCTCAACACAGCAAGAATGGTTCATTGTCTTTGACTCTTTTTCTTCACACGTCTACCTCCTTCCTTCCTGGGTAGTTGCTTTCTCAGACATCTTTATGGTCAAATTAGACAGGAAAAGCAAGAGAATGAAACCATTTTCCCTTGGCTGATGGTGCTATGTTCCCTGTGCTTCATTCATTCTCCTGGGGGACGTTCTTGTGGCTTGATATGGGACGGCATTTCATTCTTGTGTTTTGATGCTCCCTGTTCAACCCCTCATTTCCCTAGAGATCTCTCTCACATACTCTCACTCTATTGCAGTACCTTTGACAATTCTTGTTAACCTCCTGGTTAGTTCTCAAAATAGCTTCTGTCCAGGTATCTTATCCAGTCCACTAACACAACCTTTACCATAACAACCTCTAGGAGACCAGACGGTCTCAAAGGAAAAGCAATATTACCCTAGTCCTGCACCAAGAAAATAGCTAGCCCCTTCGCAGCTTTAAATGGACTGCAAGATGTTCCAATGTCATGAACTACATGTAAAGTTCTCTTGGTGGTCTGGTTGAAACCTACTCTTTCCAAGGATACATTACTCTTCTGAGAGGAGAAGAAAGATGAGGTCTACATGCCTGTTTTGTTCACAGAAGTTCTACCCAAATTACTCACCTTTCTCTTCACTCTGATGGTGTTTTTTATGTCTTGGAACTATCTGAGAGTTTCAAAACTCAGAAATCTGAGTTTCTAGACTTTGTTTTAAATATTCAGTAAAGGAGCAATGGGTGAGATCTTTTCCATATGAATTTCAAAGATATTGTATTATTACCGCAATAAAAATTTGAGGAGTCTTGTCTCAACAATCTGTCTACATTTATTATTTCCCATTTCATAGTATACATATTTGTGTATGTCACAAATAATATAGATGTGTTTTATGTCACCTAATAAATTGTAATCTTGTTGTAAAGAGATACTGTGGTTTACTTATGTATATATTCTTCATGATACATAAAATTGAATTTGCACATAGATTAACATAGAATATTAACCCAAGGCTAGGGTTTAGGGATAGATGGAATATGATCCAATGCAATCATTTGTTTGTTTGTTTCTGTGTTAATTTAATTTTTTGGAGACAGAGCCTCACTTTGTCACCCAGGCTAAAGTACCATGATATTAGCCTACCTCATCATAGCCCCACACTCCTAGGCTCAAGCAATCCTCCTGCCTCAGCCTCCCAAGTAGCTGGGGCTACAGGCATCAGCCACAACTGGCACAAAAAATTAGCCAGCTAATTTTTCCATTTTTAGTAGAGACAGTGTCACACTCTTATTCAAGCTGGTCTCAAACTCTTGAGCTCAAGCAGCCCTCCCACCTTGACCTCCAAAGAGTGCTAGGATTATAGGCACGAGCCATTACATCAAATGGCCTCAAATTTTTAATTTAAATTCTCATTTCACCATTTGATTGCTAACTGGGTGTCTATGAACTTGTGATTATACTCTTTAGGCATTGGATTCTTTATCTGCAAAAAAGCTTTTTTCATAGGTTGACAGTAAAATAAGTGAGAATTATATAAAATAATAACTACCTTCATTAATTTTACTGTTATTACATTTCTTATTATACACTTTTAGGATAATAAATATGATCCAAACTAGAAATAGACTAGTATTCGTTTTACAAATAAGTTTATGATTAAGTAAAACAAAAGACTCAGCAATTATCTGAACAACATTAAAAAGTAATTGTACCTTTATTATGGAAATTATAAGGTTGGTTATTTTGCAACCATTCCTTATAAACACGTGATTAAAAAGGAAGATTAGATGGAAGGAAGAATAGGAGGTAGGGAAGGAGAAAAAGAGGAAAGAAAGGGAATGAATAAAAAAGGATTTATTTGAAGAATAATAAAGGTCAATATATTTTTAAATGGGTTTTTTTAATGTTCCTCTACGTCAAAAATACTAGTAACTGGATGAGAAAAAAGATGAATGTCATGTGGCTTATAATTGCTCTTAACATGATTAGTCATAGAAAATGTGACAAAAAATACGTACTGGCTTCAGTATGTACTCTAGGGCAGTTAGCTGGCCCATGCTTTCCAACAGTGGTTTGCCACCACTTAATCCCAAAGGCCAGACCCTAGATAGGCTTCATCTATCTTTATTACCAATCAACACCAGATATTTGTTAATGAACTTAAAGTCGAATTGGATTTTGTTGGCGACATCATGTAAATGTATTAACAAAACTATTAAACAAATATTGCATACAATTTTTATAAGATTCTATAAATATTCTTGCTTTTTTAAACTAAACATCACCCTAAGGTAATTCTGAAATGGTCCTGTATTTAGCCAGTGAGTTTGGAGGGTTATGGATGACCTGACTAGAGCTAAAATATTGTTAATTTGCTTCACATGAATGTTTATACAAGGTATTGTCAGAGCATGTGAGATGGAGTACTGGGATTTCATGGCCTATAGACAAGGTTGGGAGTGTTTTGTGTCTGTTGATGAAAAAATGTCTATATGTGTAGCAGAGTATGTGTTTTCATGGCAACCTGAAATCAGGGTTGAAGGAAACTGATTATATCCTTTATCTGCTTCTAACAATTGGTAGCCATATATATTTACTAGAAGTAACCTAATAACTGTGTATTACCAATGTGGGTTCAGTTTCCATCAAAAATCCTCAATATATAACAGAAGTTGCAAAAAAAAAAAAAAAAGGTTGGAAGGGAATCATCTTCAAGAAATAACCTTGCAACTAATAGATGAAGTAATGCTTATTAAAAACCTGATGGTTTAATAAGAGAGAATGATAAGAACAGAAATAGCAACATAAGTACTGGAAGGATGACGGGAAATAGGAAAAAAATGTTTTATTTTAAGAGATGGTTGTACTAAGACATCCCTGCAAAGGACTTCATCTTTTTTCTTTTTTTGCCCACTGGTTCATGCTGCATCAGACTGAAGGATGTTTGCTCCAACAGCAATAACTATTGAGAATAGCTTGGTTCAGGGTATAGATAGACAAGAACCTAATTGCAGTAGAAGATGTAAGGCTGAAATGTCTACAGTGGCAGGATTTATAATTAACTCTGATATGTGCTGGCTTACGCAACAAGAGCAAGTGGAGTCAAGATAGTAGCTTGCAGCAAACCATAAACCTGCCAAGGCTTGAGGTACCACTGAACGGCTCCAAGGTTCAATGTCAACTTCAATGGAGTTCAAATGAGTTTCTAGGACAGTGGGGATAAATGATGCGCTAAAACTAGCTAACTTAGGTTAGCTGGCAGACAACTTAAATCTTTTCCTTTGAACCCGTTTATTATTATAAGTGTGGAAGATCTGTCTTCCAGTTCCTAAAAGTTAAGTGTGGAAAATTACTAACTTTATTTTTCTATAAATAAATTTCATTATGTCCTGCCATTTATGCAGGCCTTAGAAATAAACTTGGTCAATCTAGGGTAATCTAATTATTTCAGTTACTCACCCCAACTCCTACAAATACCCCTCTGCTGAGGTTGCATCTAAGCTTCAGATATAGTCAGAAACTAATAACAATGTTTCTGTCAGTGATGAATGGCATGTGTGACACTGATCCAATAAGATGATAATACTATATTTTTTTTGTACCTTTTCTGTATCTACTTCTATTAGGTACACAAAAACCTACCATTGTGCCAAAACTGCCTACAGTCCAGTGACACATGGTACATGTTTACAGCCTAGGAGCAACAGGCTATTTATTTAATACTATATAGCTTACATATGTTCTAGTCTATATTTGCTTGTGGAAGTACACTCTGTGATGTTTGCACAATGATGAATCATTTCCTTTTTTACATTTATTTTTCATTTCAGAGTACTACAGGTGTACACACATTTTGGTCACATAATTTGCATTTTTCCATTTTAAATCAATGTTATAAGTGTGCCCGTCACCTGGAAGACGTATTGCTCTCATTAGGTGCGTTGCACCTACTGGGTGTGAATTGACCCTCCTTCTAGTGATTTCCACTGAGTTTTATGTCTACATGTGCACTAAGAATGCATTTCTTATAATAAATCCCATCATTAAGTGAAACACGATTGTATTTAAGAAGGTATCAAACAATTAGGAGGCTTTCTCATTGGTTACTTTGAAAGCTCATGTGCTGAGAATACAATGGAGTCTGTCAGGCTGAGGCAGACATGACACGGCTGGTCTGGTCTGACCTTCACCCCTGGTGTCCCATTCTTACTGTTTTGTAAACTTAGCTCCCAACCTAAAGGTGCAGTAGTTTAGGTGAATTGATTTAGGAGATTAACTCTTGAATTGGAATGTTGTAATAGGTCACCGAGTTATGTTGGTGTGGTCTTTGCTTTGACCTTTTATGTATAAAACAGTAATTTTGGAAATGGAAGAACAGAGCAGCCTTCCGACAAATAAAGTTTGGTGGACCTACCCCCGTCTCTGCGTCTTGGCTGATGGTGTCAGGGGGAAGACCCTCCTTGCCCAGTAACGACGTCATACTAACTCTCATTGTGTTGTACATATTTTCTCCTCATCTCTGTCCTGGTGTCAGGTGCATCATCTTTGTCTCGAACGTGAGCTCCTCCTCCACTTTTTTGGTTCCCTGTGCTGCTCTGAGCTCAATGAGCAAACATTCTGCTGCTCTCTATGCTTTAATAATGGAACCAGAGATCCTAAGAGGCCTTCTGAAACCTGTGTCTCAGGCCTCACCACTTTGACTCTTTTGTTCTCCATACAGGGCAAGGGCCATTGCTGGAGGTAGAGGAAGAGCTGGATGATATAAAAATTAACATCTAAGTTCCATTAGGCAAGTACCAGTTCCCTTAGTACTAGAAGCCCAAGCTTAAGTATTTTGTTCTAATATTATCCCAACCTCAAACTAGGTGTTGGGAAACAAAGTACTCAGGAGCCCTTCTCAAGCGATACGCCAATATCTAAATACCCTTCAGCTCCTTGTCCTCTTCCCGACCCCCCAAGTTTTTCTTGGTAGGTTTGAAAAACTGGTTTTGATAGACAATGGACATAGGGTATTATTTGCCACATCATTTACACTTTCATGTGTATGCTTTTCCAGTTATTTTTATCTTTGCATTTGTGCTTTTGAAACTCAAAAGATGATATTTGGTTTCATTGTTGTTCCACTTTTTCATCCCTTTCATTCTTTTCTAAGACATGGACTCTTGCTTCCTGCTAGAATTGGGGCTAGGGCTAGTGCAGAGTGGGGGATAGGAGAATGAATGCCGTGAACACCAGAAGAGCAGGAAAAATATTTTAAGATATTATACTACTACAAAATGATTAGGTAACCATGTTTCTTAGAGAAGGTTAGTATAATTTAGAGTGACAGTTTCATAAATAGTTCCTTTATTTGCTTTTAAGGGGGGAAAAAAAGTGCTTCCGTAACAAACAAGTCTTCAAGTTAGGACTAAGTTAAATACTGGGTACATCGCCAATCTCGGGGCAATAATCAGCATTGGTAAAAAGATTAAAAGAGAAAAGATTTAGTCTTTAGTGAAAAGATTGACAAATAAGCTTTGCCTATTTTATTCGTGATAAATAATACCACCCCAACTTTCACTGGTTTTCTCATATATAAACAGAGTACGAAAACCCACTAAAGCAGAGTACTACTCCATTTCATCTTTGAAAGATCTTACCAAATAAAAGTTCTGCAAACAGCTCTTACTTTATTCTCAAAAATTTGCGTATTTATAAAATGCATCTACTGTTAATTGTAATACAAGTGTGATGATCAATATGCCCAAACTCTTTCAAACCTGATATAGTCCATATTTTCACAGAGAACTCCTTAAATGAATTGAAAATTTAAAAAATTTTAAATTACTAAATTATGTAGACCCAACTTAAATAGTTTAGAAAAGATTCAAGATACACTTTTCAAGTGAGACTATATATGTAAGTGTAATACAGGTGTAACATTTTTTACCTTGCCTCTCTTCTCAACTGAACATATATATTTATGTACTCACATACACACCCCGGCTAATATTTCCTTTATTTTATAGATTCTAATATCAAGTTTTAATTAAAGAAAACGTGAATACTCCTCTTCAAAAACACATGATGCAAAAGTAAAACCTCATTTCAGTGGTTCTGTAGTCTGCTATTCAGAAAATCCAGAAAAAGAGCTGCAATGTAAGTCAAAGACAGAACACTGAAATTGATTCATATTTCACAGGGATCTGTCGAACCTGGGTCTAGATTGCAGCTCTTAGCCACTAGCCAGCTTTCCCTACATTTCCATGATAGGCTCTGTCTTCACTTTTTAAAATACTAACAGGCTTCTTGTGGGTGGGATCAAATGACTGCCCCTCTCCCTTCACCTGTGAAATTTCAGAGCCTATTTGAAAAGGGCCATTGTTTCCCAGGAATGCCAGTCCTAGTCCAGGAAAGAAAGTCTTCATTTCAACAGGAATTTGGAGCCTGCCTGAGAAGGCCAGCCAGTTACTTGGTAAAAACTGTGGCAATTCATTCAACTTCTGAACAGTTACTATCTTGGCCTTAACTTGCTTACTTTCAACTCCTAAGCCTTATGACTGATATTTTTTCCTTTAAATCACAGGGACGTGTGTGCACGTGTGTGCATCTGTGCTCACATGTCACAGCAGAAAAAAGTAAGTATGTCTGAAGTGCAGTGTGTGCAGTGCAGTGAGCTGATGAAGGCGACCTCTCTCAAACAGTGAGCTGTGAGCAGGAGACATAGGTTCCTCTGTTCCAATTTCTGCCCCGACATTTACAGCACTTGAGTGCATTCATCAGAATAAGCTCGTATGTTTAACGAGCATTTTGAAATAGGTTCCCCATAAAATATATTTGTACAAGAATACAAAACAAAGATACAGTGCTTGTATTCAAGACCTGGACAGAAGGCCCCTGTCCAGAACACATTAAAAATAATCTTTAAAGTAGAATTAGGACTTGAAGCCTAGAGAATCTATTGCTTTAGAAAGAATTAAGAAAGAAAAAAAGCACCTTGACACCGTGGCACAGAGTCGAATCTTTCTTCTTAGAGTCTACAGGGACTGACCAGGAGTTTTACTATCTAAAGTTCCTTCTGTTTAGAGTTCTCTCACATTTTCTGCAAAAGGACTTGGAAATTCTCCAAGATGTGTTCCTTCTACTAATAAGATATTTAAGCTCACAGAATCCTTATTAAGAAAATCTACCTCTGCCCCTCAACAATTCCAAAACTTCATCCAAGCATTTAAATTGACTAAAATAGAAAAATGAAAAGGAAAACAAAGATAATAATGTTAGGGGGTTTGAAAGCAAAGCATTTACACGTAGTATGTGTGTCTCTTAGTAGAAAAGGACGTAGTGATGCCAGCCCAGCTTCAGAGTAAGATTTTGGAAATGTTTTTTCAAGGCAAAGACCAGCAATCTTGAAGCTCAACATCTAAAGACTTTGGAAAGTTTCTTTTTTTATGATTCTATTACATTATAGATTTAATCTTTCATTTAACAGTAAAATATCATTAATTTGTAGTAAACTACCCATGTAACTATTTCATTTTCCAAATAGAATGTGCAAAAATTAGAAAGCAAAGTAAAACAGAAGCTAATTAACTCAAAAGATGACATTTTTTTTAAATTCTCTTCTCCGTCGTCAGATGTTTCCTATGATCTTGTGAAAAACCTGATGTTGTGACACATTATTAGTCGTTGGACTTGAGGATAGATGGTGCACAAAAGCAAGCCTGTCCTTTGGGGACCTGGTTTTGAATCAGTTTCAGATGACAGAAAAATACTCTTTTGTGGCTGCTAAAGTTCAGGAATGAATTCTGGCAGTCTTAGCCAATTCCCTAAAGCAGAGTCCACATTACCAACATCTAATTGGCAGGCTTTGCCTGTAACTCCCACTAGGGCCGGGTAATGAATGGATTTAGTGAAGGTGTTCGGAGTCATCTGTACAGTGGCTGGTCTGGGCACTAGGGCTGTTCCTTATAACTTCCCTGGACATGTCGCTCAGGAAAGAGAGTAGCCTGTGTGCTTGGATAACAGCGACAAGACATGGCTGTTTTATTAAATTGTAGTCCCAAAGAAAGTTGTCCTTTTCATTTGATCTAGAATAGCAAAGAAGTCTTAGGAAAGAAAACATATTCTAGTTGGACCAATTCACTTCCTAATTTCCATTCCAAACCCTTTTTATATTTGGCTTGAAAATCCAGCAAACCATGATTGAATGTAACTTCCTTCAGGCCTACTCAAGATTATTCTTTAGGCAGTTAAGGAAGAAATTAAGCATATTTTTACCTAGAGAAGCCTCTAAGGGTTTATTTTCATTACAAAGTAATTTTATTCTTTATATTTGAGAGGGAGAACTTGTTTACTCTTAGCACATATCAATATCATAAAATATTTAATGTTGATTCATTGTTTTACTGTTAATTCTTTAAATCATTTATGACACAAAAACATTTTCAGATCTGCCTTTTTAGTAAAAGTCTCCAAAATTTAGCAAGATTGAACATAGATAACTTTAGTGCCAGTAATATGGACTCACTCAAATTTAGAGCATAGGAGAATAGTTAAGAACAAAAATAAAATAACATTCATGGCACTAAGTAATGAGTGATGTCTTAGTGTTGCAGAAAATACTCTCAATTTCTACCAAAAGACTAATGATAAAGTAACCTTGCTTATTTTCTTGGCAAACATTTTCAACACTGAATCTTCTTGAACATATCTGTAAGGCACTGCAACCTGAAAGTCGCCTGGAGTTATGTCTTGGGAGCATTTTCAAACCTATGTTATATTCTTAAGCCCCTTCCCTTTTCTAGAACCAAAAATCCACACATTTACTGCACTCCATCTTTTTAGATAAATAAAAAAATAAAATGAAAATAAAATGGAGACTCCAGAACAAAAATCCATATTGAAAAGTTAGGTGCTTTGAACTTTCTCATCACCTTACCGGGCTTTCTGCAGGGGCAGTCTGAAAGACAAGTCAGCAATGTGTGAATGCAGCAAACAATGGCTCCTTCACAAGTGGGGCTTTCATTGATTATGGCCGTGTTTATGGAAGCAGAAGAGAATTTACACAAAATGACAGATTCTCTTCATTTTGAGGGCGTTTTACTGGCATTCATGGCAAGGGTGGTTTCTGTACTGAGCGGCCCTGTTCCATTTTCCTACCTATACCCACCTGGTTACCATCTGGCTTAACAAACATTAAAAACGATTACTTTATATATCATTTTGTATTAGAGTTATGGCCTCAGGTTTTTTTCTTCCTCAGTGGGTAAAATTCACACTTTCTAAGGTATACCTCAAGCTCAGAGAATCTGAACAAAGGCTGGTTTCCTTCAGTCTCCTTGTTATAGTTTCTTATATTAAAAACTAGAGAAAATAATTAAATAGAAAATTATCAGAACTTAATTTATCTAGGTCCCTGTTCTGTCATTCTGCTTAAGAAACTACAGAGAGGGGAAGCTAGGGAAATCCTGTGATTTAGTAATCCATTTAAGTAGTAATATCTTCTTGTATCATTTAAATACATTAAAAATAGAATTTTAAAGCATGTTATATTTCTAGAATGTCTTAGTACCAGGTAGCGTTATGGTTTTTCCTGTGATTTGGGGAAGAGAGAAATTAAAATTCAGCTATATTAACCTGTAATTGCAAAGGCTTTTCATTTGTCTGTTAATAGTGCCCTCTACAGGTCACTGACACAACAACACAGCATCCCTAAATAGCTGTTCTAGGATCAAAGGCTTATTCAGTGAAAGACTATTGGGTAATTTTTACATTAAATTGAAAATGTCTTAGACTCTCAATGACAATTTAGATTTAAGTATTTAAACCCGACAAAAAAATTAACGGTGTAGAAAATATCAGTGGACTCTAATTTCAATTCAAAGTAATAGATGACAAGGTCTTAGCTGATTCAGTCAGAGATTTAATAAATTTTGAAGAAATGGTTTAGAAGCATGAAACCTAAAGTATATGCTAATATGAAGCTTTTTTAATGAAAATTAAGAATATAACATTATAGTATGACTTATTTTTCTGAAACTGTGTGAACACAAAAGTTGATATAAAAGAAATCTGTCTTACTTCAGATCGCTGACAGTAAGTTTTTCCTTATTCGCCAAGGGCTTTTTTAATAAAACAATAGTGTAAATGAGTAGTCATGGAATTTTCTTATTTATAGCACTAAATTTTACAGTTTTCTTTTATTGCCATGTTCTTAATTCATTGATTTGTAAAGATAATGTACTGTTGTAAGTCCACAAAAGATAAAATATCTGTTTGAAATATTAAATTTGATAATTGTATTCAGATAAACTGGAAAATATTTCAACATTGCTTAAGTCACAGTTTGGAGTTTCACTCTAAAGCACACTTAGTCAAGTTATCCAAGAAATATTAGTCAATTCAAGAAATAGGCATTTTAGTTTTAAAGTTGTTTTTCTCTAAACTAGATGTTGTAATGAACACTTGAAAACTATAAAGTAATAAATCACAACTTGCTGACTCCAACTCCTTATCCTTCCATCTCCTTTGATAATCTTTTACCACACTGGGCACCCAAATTAACTAACATCTCTGTTTTCTCTATCCATGGCCCTATACTTCAAATACTCTCTTGTCAATACCTTAGTCTTCTTCCATTCATGCCACACTAACAGATCTACAACCCTCAACAATATCTTGTTACTGAGGGTTACACCGGGTAGGCCTACTTGCAGATAGTGGAATTTGACAATTTAGGAATATGTTTAAGAAATATAAATATCCTGCAATACAACTAGTTAGAATCTCTGTATCTTGAAAATGACAAGATGGAGTTTGACTACTGTTGGCTTTCTGATGTTGATTTTAGTCAATAAGAAATGAAATCTCACTCTGTCATTTATTTGCTAAATACCCTCTCTCATCCTCATTTCCTCTTGTATAAAATAAGTATAATGATATCTGAATCATAGAATAGCTGATATGATTGATTTGAAAAGCACTTACAATAGTACCTGACACAGAGGAGTGCTTTACAGGTAATAAAATAAATGACTCAGAATTTTGAAAATTCTTGGAAGTACTCATCCTGTTTTATATCTTTTAAAATCATTCTGCTTTGAGTTTTACCCAATACATTTGGAATCATATTTTTATGAATCCAATATGAATTTCACTAATTATATAATTAGCTCTGAAGTGTACTTTTCAATTAAATATTGAAAATGGTAAAGTATCATCTATGCTTTGCAACTTTAATTATGCAATATCGCTTCATACCCATTAGGATGGCTATTGTTGAAACAAAGAAAAGAGAAGAAAAGAAAAAGAAGAAAAAGAAAGAGAAGAGAAAAGAAAGATCAAGTGGAAAAAATTTAAAAAAAAAGATCAAGTGTTGACAAGCATAAGAAAAAAATTGAAACTTTTATGTGCTCTTTGTGTGGGAATGTAAAGTGCTATAGTTGCTATGGAAAACTGTATGAATATTTCTCCAAAAATTAAAAACAGAATTACCATACAATTCAGCAATCCCATTTCTGTGTATATATTCAAAAACATTTAAAAGCAGGATCTTCAAGAGATAGTTGCATATTGTGTTTATGACACTATTACTCACAATAGCCACAAGATAGAACTATGCAAGTATCCATCAATACCCTTACAGTTAGCAGAGCTACTGTAGTCACCATCCATGAAGAAAAAGCTTTCTCCAGACACTCAAGCCTTGATGTTGAACTTCTTAGCCTCCAGAACTGTGAAAAATAAATGTTTTTTGCTTATAAGCACTTAATATATGGTAGTTTTTTTTTATAGCAGCCCTAATAGACTAAGTCTCTTACTATTTAAAAAAAATTGAATTTTCATAATCTATTAAGCACATTAAGAGTTGTTTGTCCAACAAAATGTTTACTTCTTATAAACTTTGATATTTTCTATTATATATTTACATTATTTTAGTTAATGAATACTGGTAATATTCCTTGATACTTGTGGGGGATTGGTTCTAAGACACCCACAGATATCAAAATTCTTGGATGCTCAAGTCTCACAGTTGGCCCCCAAGTCTGCTAAAAGTCAGCCTCCATTTTCATGGGTTCCATATCCCATGAATATTGAATTTGGGATCCATAGTAGGTTGAATCTGCAGATGAGGAGCCCACATCTATGGAATGTCAATTGTGTCTCAATATTCATTTTAGCCCGAACACTCATTGTCAAAGAAAAATTAAAAAAATAAATTTTTGGTCTGATACAAGCTTTCCTTTCCTTTAGAAGAGTAAAGGTAATGTGATCAATAAAAGACTTTTAGGAGGCTCGGCGCCTATAGCTCAGTGAGTAGGGCTCCGACCACATACACCGAGGCTGGTGGTTTAGAGCCCAGCCCAGGCCTGCTAAACTATGACAACTGCAACAAAAAAACAGCCAGGCATTGTGGCAGGTGCCTATAGTCCCAGCTACTCGGGAGGCTAAGGCAAGAGAATTGCTTAGGACTTTGAGGTTGCTGTGAGCTGTAACACCATGGCACTCTACTAAGGGTGACAAAGTGACACTGTCTCAAAAAAAAAAAGACTTTTAGGGATAAAAACACACAGTATTATAATAAATTTAGTAATAAGTGGAATGCAAACATACATTCAATGAGAAAATTATAACTATTATTTGTTTATTTTTATTTTTTTTATTGTTGGGGATTCATAGAGGGTACAAAGAATTAGGTTACAGTGATTGATTTGTTAGGTAAAGTCTCTCTCGCTGTTTTAGTTTACTGTGGTTACTATAGCTAAACACTACAAACTGCATAACTTTAAAAAAAATAAAAATTAATCCCTTCATGGTTCTGAAGTCTAGATGTCTGAAATCAAGGTGTCAAAGTGCTGTGCTCCCTCTGAAGGATCTAGAAAAGAATCCTTCCCTGTTTCCTTCTAGTTTCTGATAATTGCCAGCAATATTGGGCACCCCTGGGCTTGTGGCTGCATCTTTCCACTCTCCACCGTCACTGTACCATGATGTTCTGCTTGTATGTCCTCACCTGGCCTTCCTATAGAAACACCAGTCATGGAATTTAGTTCCTATCTTAATTATAATCTCCTCTTAATTTGCCTATCCTGAGGTGAGATATTTCTCCATCGGTGGACCTATGAACTGGAGAATGTGTCATCTTCCCAAATATAAAAGTAGGAGAGGGACAGGGTAGGTATTACTATTACAAGGAAGAATAAAGAAGTCACTAGTCTAAAGCTAGTTCACAACATAACAGGAAACATTCCATTAGGTTCTAAGATCTGAGAATAATTTTCTTTGTTTGGTTTGCCCTCTATATCCAAGGAGTGTGGCAGCCTTACTCTTTCAACCTCCTGCCCTCTGGGAAGCCCATTCCTTTCCTGCTTGTAGAATCCCAGAAGTCTGACAACCTTCCCCATTTAAACCTTCTGCCCTCTTCATTCTAGGATTCATTCTAGGACTCTGTTGGTAGAAATTTTCAAAAATCTTGTTGGTCTTCCTTGGATGTCAAGGGAATTCATACATTAGGCACTGGGCTTATAAAAGTTTCTTCTTGGATACCATGATCTGAATGTTTATGTCACCCCAACATCATAGGTTGAAAATCTAACCTCCCCCCAAGGCAGTTGTATTAGGAATTGAAGTCATTGGAATGAGATTAGACTGGGATTGGTGAACAATAAAAGAAGCTCCAGAGAGAACTTCACTTTTCCGTCATGTGAAGATACAGAAAGAAGGCACTATCTATGAAAAAGAAAGCCGTCCCTCACCACTTGTCAAATCTACCAGTGCTTGATGGTAGACTACCCAGCCTCTGTAACTGTGAAAAATAACTTTCTGCTGTTTATAAGCTACCAAGTTCATAAGTTTTGTTATAGCATCTGCAATGGGCTGGGATATTGAATAATCTCATCTCTACTCCTGGCTTCTGCTGAGATAATTGATAGGATCTATACGTCGTCTATTCAAACGTTTCAGCTGAAGACTGTTCATCCGTATCTGTGTTGCTCTCCCCAGAGCCTGTGTTAGCATCTTTGCCATACGGATTGGCTGAGAGTTTTATGAGTCATTAAGTTCTGGCACTTTCTGTTTAATAATTCCATCCTCAGTTTATCTCTTCCTCACACATTTATTATAAGCGGCAAGGAGAAGCCAGGTCACAATTTCCATACCTTCTTCGCAAATCACCTCAACTAAATATTCAAGTTTATCATTTTCAAGTTAACTTACCACATAGAAGTAAAACATAATTCAGCCAAGTTTTCTGCCACTTTATAATAAAAATTGCCTTTCTTCCAGAGTCTAATGCTTCCAATTGAGCTTTCACTAAAATCTTTAACATTCGTATTTTTATCAACAGAATTTTAAAACATTTCAGGATTTTTCTTTCATGTGTCTCAAAACTCTTCCAGCCTCTACCCATTACACAATTCCAAAGCTACTTCTTCAGTTTTAGGGATTTGCTCCTGTACCACTCTACTCTTATTATCAAAATCTGAGAGTTGCCACAGGAAAGAACCGAAGTTATTTCTGGACAAGAATTCTCAGGAGGGCGGTGCCTATGGTTCAATGAGTAGGGCACCGGCCCCAGATACCGATGGTGGTAGGTTCAAACCCAGCCCTGGGAAAACTGCAACAAAAAAATAGCTGGGCGTTGTGGTGGGCACCTGCTGTCCCAGCTGCTCGGGAGGCTGAGGCAAGAGAATTGCTAAGCCCAAGAGCTGGAGGTTGCAGTGAGCTGTGATGTCACAGCACTCTACTGAGGGTGACAAAGTGAGATTCTGTCCCTTAAAAAAAAAAAAAGAATTCTCAGGAAACCCTATCAGCCAGTATAGTAGATATTAAACCACTAAGATATTTCAGTTCCATTTTATAAAAGTAAAAGTATAATTTTTAAAGGAAATGTTTGTTATATAAAATATTAATTATTTTCTTTACAACTTATTAAACTTTAGAGTCATAGTACAACATCTAAATTTTTACTATAAGTCTGAAGTCAACTAGACTATACATGCTCCATAATTTTTCAAAGTTCTTTTGAACAAATAACCTGTGGAGTAAATACATCTGTTCTTACACAGAACAAGTATCCTGGAAGGGGAGATGTTGATGGAGGTTGGGTGATCGGACAACAGTAGGTTTGTCTGTCATCTGTATAATCCACCACACTTGAGTGAGGTAGAATGGGGATAGACAGTATCTATAATAGATCTTTTTCACAAGGTAATGAAGCATAGCCTATGTCCTTTAACCAGCTTTGTTTTTTTTCAATCCATACCTTGCAAGGAATAGTTGTTTCTTGTACTTATAGAAATTTTCAGGGCTTGTCATAAAATTTGATTTGACCTAATGTTCCTATAAGGACATCTACTATAAAAGGGATATTCTTACTGTCTCCTAAAGACTCATTTTTGGAACATAAGATTTGAGATTTGAGAAGGAAATGAAATGAGCAAAAGCATGGAGGCACAAGAGAGCATCGTTTGCTGGGAGAAAAGCAAATGGTACAATGTGGCTGCACTTGAAGATACTGTGGGAGAACGTGAGGCCCAGATTATCACATTTCTGAACTAGGGAAGTGTTGCAAGGCAGAAGATAAAAGCAGTCTGTTAGGTCATTTTAGGAGGCCTGAAATGAGGCAATGACTGTTCAGAAAGATTTAATTTAAGAGTTATTAAGGGTCAGAATAATAAGATTTTCTGCTAAGCAAATCAAATGGGGAAAATCCTCTAAAATTAACTCAAAATATATGGTTGGGGTAACCATTTACGCTAATAAAGATGAGAATTGGAAAAGCATCCTTAACATTTTCAGGGCATGCTGGCTGTGTGTATGTGTGTGCATATATATGGAAGAGAGAGAGAGTGGCATTGGCTCGTCTTTTGTATTAGTATTCAAGAAAAGAAGCCCCAGACATTTGGCATTAATTATTAGAAATAATTCAGAAATAATGGTTAAGTTTTTTTGTTAAGATTCAGATAACAATAAACTTGGAAAATGGGATAAACCTTCTAAAAGGCGACACAAAGACATGGAAGCTTATTCATCTTTCACCTTCAAAAGTTTGGCATTGAAGAAAAAAACACTAAGCACAAAGCTGTAACATTTGAGTTGCAACCCACAACTTCCTAGTTTTGTGACCTTGAATTGGTCTAAGATTCAGTTTTCATATCTATTAATATGTGTCTCTTTAATCTCTCTAAAAATTTTATAATGTTAACAGTTTTCTTTTTTTTTCTGAACTAGACATTGTTTTTCTGCAAGTTAGGTTTTAGAATCCTACTCCATATTTTCCTAGGTGGAGTTCTTTAAACTTAGATGTGGAATTAGACATCTCTGAATATCCTCCTTCGTTTAATTTCATTCTTCAAGAGCCCAATAATTAGTAGCAAGTAATAGATTATAATTGCTTTTTGTATACTATTGGTGCCCATAAAACTTAAAAATAAAAAAATGCATTTGATAGGCTTCAAATTAATACACATTTGAATCTTTCATTGTCAGTAAAATATATATATGCTAATTATAAGTTTTTTAATAACATGCAAAGTTCTCTAAAACATACAGTATTTATTACACCTTATAAATAAACACATTTTTCTGGAGGCTGTCATTCTTTAGAACTTTATTTTTTGAAGCATCCAATGTAGTGCTTATAAGAGGTGAAGAATTGTAAGAAAAGGATGATGAAACTACAACTGTGAATAGACTTTAATTTCTCAAGTCTATATTAAGCTTACAGTTTTTTTGTCAAAAAGCCTTATGGATTCGGTGGCACCTGTGGCTCAGAGGAGTAGGGTGCCAGTCCAAATACCAGATGTGGCGGGTTCAAACTCAGCCCTGGCCAAAAACTGCAAAAAAAAAAAAAGCCTGAAGGATTAATCCATGTTTAGTTCAAGCTTGTAAGAATTGCCATGTATTTCCTGGTTCATATAAAATTTTTACTTAGGTTAAACACCCAAGAATTTCTGTAAAAATCTTCATTCTTAATTCAACATTTAAAAAAATTATGCTATCAAATATTATTATCAATTTCAATTTATAGAAAAATTAAATTTTATAAGAATAGACATGGGGTGGCACCTGTGGCTCAAAGGAGTAGGGCGCCAGCCCCATATACAGGGAGGTGGCAGGTTCAAACCCAGCCCCGGCCCAAAGCTGCCAAAAAAAAAAAAAAAAAATATATATATATATTTTGAGCCTGTGGCTCATCGAGTAAGGCGTCGATCCCCCAAAGGTGGTAGGTTCAAACCCAGCCTCAGCCAAACTGCAAAACAGAAAAATAGCCAGGTGTTGTGGCGGGTGCCTGTAGTCCCAGCTACTCGGGAGCCTGAGGCAAGAGAATCACCTAAGCCCAAGAGTTGGAGGTTGCTGTGATCTGTGTGATGCCACGACACTCTACCAAGGGCAATAAAAGGAGACTCTGCCTCTACAAAAAAAAAAAAAAAAAAGAATAGACATGAAAAGGATGAATAAAATCCATAAAAATTCCAAAGCCTAATTTCAGCCAGTGTCCTGATGTCCATACTATGAGTACTAATAAGAAACATTAAATTTTTCTGTAATGATTATTTTCATATTCTATTTCCTCAAAGGCTGAAAGAATTATGAATATCCAGGATAAGCTATTTAAAATTTTGTAAAAATTCAGGATAAGCTATTTAAGATAGGATAATGTATTTCCAGCTATATGTGATAACATTTTTGAATAAAACATTGAAAAGTTGAGTGAATTTTTCCATTTTTATTAACAAAGTTTAGACACAAGAGGCAGCATATCTGATTTAAGTTCTTTGCACACATTGCTTGGTGAGGTAGATTTCACAAATGGCCACATTTCTTTGCAATTCTTTCCATCCAAAAGGGCAGCATCTCTCCATTTCTTAATGTGGGCATGGTTAGAGACTTACTTTGTCCAGAAGGACAGGCCAGAATTACTGTTGACCAAGTTCCAAAAGCAGTCCTCAAGAAGCTCTGTAACTTCTGCTGCTCTTGAAATTCCAATGCTATGACATGAAGGAACTCTGGCTATAGCGGTGGAGGATTAAGTGGCAATGTCAGACGCTCCAGTAATCCCTGTTTTCTTGGCCAGCACCATTGTAAATGAGCCAGCCCTAGTTGATCCACCAACTTATCACAGACACTGTGTGAGCTTTGGCGAAATTAACCTCACCTGGCCCAGACCAGAAGCACTACCCAGCCAAGGCCAGGCCAGAATCCTAAGCAAAATAAATAGTTGTTTTAATCTGCTAACTTGTGGGGTAATTTGTTATGAGGAAAAATCCAACTTAAAAAGTTGATTAAAAAGTTTCATCTCTTACAGATTTCACATTAACAAAATGCTGGTAACTATAAAAACTTATTGAAAGAGCTCTTACACATGCAGAAGTGGATTTGGTGGTGATTTTTTAGATATAAATCCTTCCTACAATGATTTGATCTTCCTTTCTACCTTAAAAGACTAGACTGTCATTTGGATTTCAATATAGGGATCTCTCCCACATAGACTTCAGAATGCAGAGTAATGCTACTCAATACTATTCCAATATCGGGCTTAGAAAAATGAGTCCTAAAACAATATATTTGTGTAGGGTATCCCTCTTATTAAGATTTGAACTGGTCATATAAAACTCTCTAGATATTTATTTCAATACACTAAATTATAATATTAGCAATCATATGATCTGTTATGGAATATAGCAGGATGAAACTATCAAATGAATGGTACACAATTCCAAAAGGGACTAGAAGAGTGCCATTAGAAAAAATATAACTGTCAATCTACGTCTATACCTGTTAGTGGATTTTGGCTGCACGATAGTCAGCCATTGCATCCCTAGAAGTGCACCATTTTCTTTTTATTTTATTTTATTTATTTTGAGACAGAGCCTCAAGCTGTCACCCTAGATAGAGTGGATAGAGTGCTGTGGCATCACAGCTCACAGCAACCTCCAATTCCTGGGCTCAAAAGAGTCTCTTGCCTCCCCCTCCCAAGTAGCTGGGACTACAGGCGCCCACCACAACGCCCGGCCATTTTTTGGTTGCAGCCGTCATTGTTGTTTGGCGGGCCTGGGCTGGATTCCAACCTGCCAGCTCAGGTGAATGTGGCTGGTGCCTTAGCCCGTTGAGCCACAGGCACTGAGCCACCATTTTCTTTTTATATCTATGTTTACACTTTCAGGTACTCATTGACGTAAGCTGTGTAATGACACATCTTTAATATATTCCAGAGCTGAGACTCGTCTTCTTTCCCTGTAGGACAAAGTTAAGAACACAGACTTGGGCAGAGGATACTAGGTGCAGGTACAGGAATGTCATAAAAGACTAGAGACAAATTAAACCTAATGTTTCCATCACTGTGATAATGGACTCAAACTTCCCTTTTGTCTTCTATTTCACATGGTGCAGAATATGAAAATATGAGACAGAAATCTCAAACTCTATGCAGGATTAGGGGACAAGAGGACTTGCTTATGTAGCACGTAGTGTTTCTGTAAGTCATTTCTGGGATTGGGAAACTACCACAAAATCCTATCACATCTAGGAAAAGTGGAGTTTTACTATTGCCCTCTTAAATTCTCATTCACTACCTGATGTTTGTGGATTTATACTGCAGAAATTCTATCAAAAACTTCATCTGATATAGCTGATCTGGTGAGAAAGCTACAACAGGGCCTTCCATAAGCATTATCTTCTGTTTTTAACCTAAGTTAAATTGGAATACTATGAATTATAAATAACTGATGAACTAATCATATCACCTCACATGTGTCTGTTATATAGTGGTCTGTAAAATATCTTCATTTGATTACCAAAAATAAAAAATCCTGTTTTCCCCTCTTGGAATTTCTTTCTTGCCAATTTATTTATTTATTGAAAAATTGAAAATACACAACCAAAATGCTTAATTATTACTGTATTTGACCAAAATCAGCAGTAGACACTGAAATATTAAAAATCAATCTGGAAAACAAATCAGGCAAATATTAGCCAAAGTAATATCTAGCTGTAGCAATTACAAATGAAACTTTGCCTTTAAGGTAAAAAATGTATATATCCATGACGATAAAATGGGTAGCTAAATAGTAACAAAAATTTTAATTCACCAGGATTACATAATATTTCTAAACTTTTATGCATCTGCTATCATGGCCCCCAATAAATCAAACTTCTTTTAAGAGAACTATACGAAAAAATATCAAATTTGCCATCAGAGTGGAAGAATTTTTTCACACATTTATGAAATATGACTGACCCATAAGCTAATTTCAAAAGATCTGGAAATTGACAACATGCCCACCACATTACCTGATCACAGTAGAACTAAGTTGGAAATAAATAACCTCAAAATAACTAGAAAGTCCTTAGATGTTTATAAAATCAAGAAAAATACTTCACGTTGCTTCATAAGACAAAGTAGAAATCTGTTAAAATAAAAAAAGTGGCTCAGTGGGTAGAGGGCTGGCCCCATATACAAAGGGTGGCGTGTTCAAACCCAGCCCCGGCCAAACTGCAACAAAAAATAGCAGGGCATTGTGGTGGGCACCTGTAGTCCCAACTCCTTAGGAGGCTGAGGCAAGAGCATCACCTAAGCCCAGGATTTGGAGGTTGCTGTGAGTTGTGATGCCACAGCACTCTACCGAGGATGATAAAGTGAGACTCTGTCTCTAAAATAAATAAATAAATAAATAGTTGAATTAATTAAAATTAGTATATTGAAACTTAAATTTATAGTCAGAGTCATGCATAGAAAACCAGTTACAGCCTCAATGCACATAAGACAAAGACTGAAAATCCAAAATCATGGCTGATTAGGGAAATAAAATGGCAAATTATACACAAAAGTAAAAACAAAATAATAAATATAAAACCAAAAATTAATGGAACAATGAAACAGAGGAACAATGTAGGAAATGTTTTTTGAAAAAAAGAAATAGAATCAAATTCTTATCAATCTGATCAAGTAAAAAAAGAGAAGGCCCAAATTAATAGAATGAGAAGTGATGTAAGGATATAACTATGTATACTTCTAGTATCAAAATTATAAGAAAAGGCTCAGCGCCTCAACGGGCTAAGGTGCCAGCCACGTACACCTGAGTTGGCGGGTTCGAATCCAGCTGGGCGTTGTGGCGGGCACCTGTCGTCCCAGCTACATGGGAGGCGGAGGCAGGAGACTAGCTTGAGCCCAGGAATTGGAGGTTGCTGTGAACTGTGATGCCACAGCACTCTATCCAGGGTGAAAGCTTGAGGCTCTGTCTCAAAAAAAAAAAAAAATTATAAAAAAAGATACATAGTGATTTATGTCAAAAACTTTGAGAATATAGGTAAAAAAATGGATAAAATTAGTAGAAACAAATCATACTGAATTTGTCTCAAAAAGAAATAGAAAAGCTCTACAACCATTTAAGAAATTAGATAACTGCTAAATCTTCTAATATAAAAACTTGAAGTTCAGATAATTATTAGGTCAACATGTTTGACCAACCATTCAAGAAACAAATAATTATCATCTTCCACAATACTATTTTAAGTCTAGAGACAAGAAGAGGAAGCACTCCCAATTTCCTCTACAAAGCTAACAAAACCTTGATAATGAAACATGACGAGGACAGTGCAAGAAATCAACACTCATAAACATATATTTCCAAAATTTCAAGCAAAACGTATCCAAAATGAATCCTGCAATATATCTTTTTTTTTTTTGAGACAGAGTATCACTTTGTCACCCTTGGTAGAGTACCGCAGTATCATAGCTCACAGCAACCTCAAACTCCTGGGCTCAAGCAATTTTCTTGTCTCAGCCTCCTGAGTAGCTGGGACTACAGGCACCCACCACAACGCCCGGATATATTGAATCCTGCAATATATCTTAATAGATCAAATATTGTAATCAAGTTAAGTTTCCTCCAGCAGCACAAAATTGTTGTAACCTTGGAACTAAGTGGTTCAGACAAACTCTCACCATAGAGACAGCTTTATTGTGAATTAGGCTTTATGTTCAATGATTTTGTGTAGCTGTGAGCTAAGATCTGAATATGTTTAAGGTAGACTAGGCTAAGCTATGATATGCAGTGTATTAAATACGTTTTCTTTCTTTCTTTTTCTTTCGTTTTTTTTTTTTTTTTTTTTGAGACAGATTCTCACTCTCTTCCTGAGGCTAGAGTCTGTGCTGTCATAGCTCACAGCAAGCTCAAACTTTTGGGCTCAAGTGATCCTCTTGCCTCAGTCTCCCTAACAGATGAGATTACAAGAACTCACCACAAGACCCAGCTAATTTTTTTTTTTTTTTTTTAGTAGAGTCAGGTTCTTGCTTCTGCTCAGGTTGGTCTTCAACTCCTGAACTCAACTAACCCACCCACCTTGGCCTGCCAAAGTGCTAGGATTACAGGTGTGAGCCACCACACCTGGCATTTTCAACTTAAGATATTTTCAATTTAGGATATTTATCAGGTTGCAATCTCACTGCAAGTTGAGTTATATAGACATTCTCTAGAAAAAGCAAATAATATGTATGCAAAGACCTCAAAAACACGTCGTCTACAGGTTAAGTAAATGGACAAAACAGGTAAAAATGTGTTTGAAACCACAAGCAATCAGAGTAAAGCAAATGAAAGCAAGACTGAGATGCCACATACTATGCTGGAAAAAATTAAGGGTCTAATTATGTCAAATATTGGCCAGAATGGAAAGTACAGGTGTTTTCATAAACTCCAACACTGATGAAAATGTGCACAACTTAGGAAAATATTTTGGCATTATCTAGTAAAGTTAAACATGCATATACCTCTAATCCAACAATTACACTCTTATATATATTACAAAGCATGTTTTTGGTCATAGGGACATAAAAAATAGTGTTCTTATTACCATTTTTCTTTCTTTCTTCTTCTTCTTTTTTTTTTTTTTTTAAGAAACAGAGTCTCACTTTATTGCTCTCAGTAGAGTGCCGTGGTGTCATAACTCACAGCAACCTCCAACTCCTGGGCTTAGGTGATTCTCCTGCCTCAACTTCCCAAGTAGCTGGGACTACAGGCACCTGCCATAATGCCCGGCTATTTTTTGTTGCAGTTTGGCCGGGTTTGAATCTGCCACCCTCGGTATATGGGACTGGCACGCTACCCACTGAACCATAGGTGCCACCCCTTCTCACCACTTTTCATAATAGTCAAAACCTGAAAAAAGTCCCAATGCCCATCAACAGAAATTGGATTCTCTCTCCCATGACCTGTATGTTTGATAGAGATACCTAGTCTTACTATCATTTTGGATGAATCTTTCATTAGCATTAGTGATGTCTCAAGTGGGGTCATTGCTGGTGCTTTCCTAGAGTATAAGGCAGTTCTAAAATCATCAACCAGCATTTGAGTTATCTTCCTATTTTTGTCTTTTTCCTTCTAGTTCCAAAACCAGCCAGGGCTGTGCAGGCATCCTAAATCTAGATCAGGGTCCCTGTGAACCTTGGTCTTTGTTTCTCCACTTTGGACTCCTATCTAAATCTCCATCCTGCAATCTTGATTAGAAGGCATGTGTAGCCTGGAACTTACGGTAACTACAACTAAGCCCTAGTTCCTGGAAGTCAGGTAGCAAATGAATCGCTCCTACTGACTGAACAATATTTTTTTAACAGCATATTGTGAGATGGGCCTCAGAATTAGACTTATATGATAATTTTTGATGACTCACTCATGTCAAACACAGGTCAAGGTCAATACTGTGGGCTACTATTAATCTTTCACTAAAAACTGGTCTTGAATACTGTGTGTGGCCCTGTGAGTGGGCAATCATTAGTACACATTCTAATCACAGTGCCAACTTTGGTCAACACCACCTAAGGAAGATGGGAACAGCAGCCAACATTCGTTGCTCTGTGAACCCCTGCCACTGACACCCAGAGTGTCACTTCACCCTGTCTTCAGACTCCCCTTCATTCAAGAACTTTTGAAACCACAGCTCTGTGATGCTAATGGACTCTTTTAACCAATGTTCTCTTTTACCTTTAATCCATGTACTCACACATATTCTTCTAGGTAAATTTGAAGCCTTGTCAGGTAAGGAATAATCATTACACACATGAGAACAATTTTATCTTATTGCCCACCGGCCCCTCTGTCACTTCTGACACTTCTTGCCAGGGCCCAGGCCTGGCCAGGTCTCGGGCCCAGCTTAACTAGGTTCCAGACGCAGACCGCTAAGTTACCTTGCTCAGGTCTCTTAGGTGCCTGGGGTCTGTCTACTTTAGCTGGAGAGAGAGAGAGAGAGAGAATCTTAGAGTAAAGCAGGCTTCTTAGAAAGATAGATCTGATCTTAGTCTTTAGCAGAGCTTGGTGATCTTCGGCAGAGATGCTGTGCTGGTGTTCTGCAGGCAGGAGAGAAGACAGAGTCAGAGTAAGCGGTCCATGATAGAATGCACACACTCCTTAACTGCCGTCTCCTCCAGCCTAATATAAGGCTGATCTCGTGCCGCTCAACACCACAGGTGTAGAGACTGCCAATTCACCACTGCTCTCATCTCGCGAGCTCTCATGCTTGCTAGGAGCGCTAAATCCCTCTCCATGCCCTTTCCACCCAGGTGTTCCATTATTGAGCTTTACAGGTATTTCTTATAACTCTCACTCCTCCTAGCCATAGGCTATATAGGCTTCAACACCTCCCCTCACCGTTCCTGAACAATCTTAACAGCACATAGAGACCAGGACGTAGTCTCTATTGACAGAGATAACATTTCAGGAACGCAGTCATTATAGCCTAAGAGTTCAAGAGAAGACAGGATAAAAAGTGATTTGTTCTATGTTTATGCTATAGAATTCCAAATGGTAAACTCAACAAGACTAGAAAATAAACTACCATTACTTTTCCTGCGTGCTGCGAGCTTGCATGAGTGTTCTCACCAGTGGACTACTTTGAGGAACTTACCACAGTATCACAACTGCAGGATGGATGACACAGGATCACAATTAATGACTAACCAGCAATAAATTGAGGGGATTGGAAATTCAGAGGCAAGAATCTGCATTATTTAATACAGATAGACTCCTAGGACCCAGGGCGTTGTGAATAATAAGTTTTGCTGCCTTTTTCTTGTAATGGGAGATATAAACTTACCCAGGTATTGCATTTCTGACAATAAAGAACTAAAAAAAAAATGTTTTCTAAATCTAAAAAAAAAGAAATAGTGACTAAAACACAATGAAGAATTTTCATTTATAATGATTGGCAATAAACAAATATATACATGCTTCTTCTCCATCCACTAACCTAAATCTTCATCAATAAATCACCATCATCATACTTTATGATGTGAGTCTTATAGATTCAGGTAAATTAAATTATTTACTTTAGTGGTGAGTGCCACCAGAAATATTTTCCTGGTACCCCCTACTTCCTAGCAGTGTCTATACTTTTTGGAAAAGGCTAGGGGCAGAAGATGGGCATAGATGGAGAACAGTAGCATTAACAACTATTAAAAAAAACTCATTCCTCATTATTGGCCTGAAAAATAGACATGCCTTCAGTGCTTACTAAGAAATTGAAATGCAGAAAAGTCAAATAATTTGTTCAGTGTCATACAACTATTAATGAGCAGAACCAGGATTGACATGTAAATCTGGTGCACTAGGTAATTTTTCCTTTATGCTGTATTAGGCAATTTTTAGAACCAAAACAAATAATTTCTATTAAGAAGGGTTTGTTTCAGAAAGATAATTCTTAGGTCAAGAATCCAACATTAAATACATTCCAACAAAAATCTCTCCAAATGTATAATTTGTCCTGTGATTCTTCAAGTTTTATAAATTATCTTGGCTTTCTTCTCTTTAAAACTAATTCTTCAACAATTGAAAGCAAATTTAAGTGTATCCATATCTAGTTCCACAAGAAGGGGACATAACAATGACTTTGAATTTGAATTTGTTGCCATCAGTGAGAAAAGGTCCACTGAACACCAATTTAAAGAGTAGGGTTAATGTGGTTATAGGAAAACTCATTAAAGGAAATGCTGAACTTTAATTGTAATTGTCCAATTAAACAGATCAGTTGGAACAGAGCCATTCTATTGGCTATTCTAGTAAAAATAAATCCAGGCAGCAGGGAATTTTAAAAATGTAATTAATTTTTTTTATAATACCCAGGCTGTGTTTATTAGGGCAGATAATCTTCATTCTGGCCAATCATAATACAAGGAGCTTATATAACAATATAAGCAATATAACAATATAACAATAACATTTAGATAAGGCTAATCACCAGACACTGTCCTACATGCCTTACATATACATATAATAAGTAAAATGTAATTCTTTTATCATCTTCATGAGGAAAATATTATTATTACTATTTTCATTACCCTTTTAGAGAGGAGACAATTGAGAGAGGAAGAGTCAGTTAAAGTCCAAAGTCACATACCTTTTAGTGGCAGAGAGGAAATTTTTACCCAACCAATCATGCTTCACTGTCTATACTTTAATTACAACACAATGCAACCTCTCTGAATGGCATAGTTGTGAAGAGCACAGGCTCTGGAGTCAGGTTACCTGAATTCAAAATCTCACTTCACTACATAAAAAGTATGTGACTTGGAGCATAATTTTCTCAGCCTGAGTTTCCTCATCTGCATTGTACAATGACATATTATTCAGATACTTACCAGTGTTAAATAGGGGAACCCATGTAAAGTACTTAGTACAGTGTAAATAACTAAATATTTAATCATTGTGAGCTGTGATTATGATAACGAAGTAACACTTCCGTTCTATTAGATAAGGAGGTAAGGTGGATTCAGTGAAGGATAGCCTATCTCTTTTGTAACAATACATGGGCAATAAAAGATCAACCAATATGTAGGTATTTTAGATCACAAATTCTTAAACTTGGGCTTATGATTTTTAAAAACATGCCTGAAAATACTATACTATTAGATTGTGGAAATTATAATGTCATAATATTTTAACTAATCTGAGAAGCTGTTGATTACATGATGACCAACTACCTTTTGCTTTTTCCCTTATAATTTTATTGAAAATATGATGTTGTATTTGTTCAGACATATTTTTGATATCTAGCACATGAGAAAAATTTTAGTAACAGAAAATTAGTTCACTTATTAAAAACTTTGTTAGAGTTTGACCCTAATGTTTTTTAACACATATTGTTTTTTAACACATACTGTTCGCAGTGCCGTCAAAACCACTGGTGGAACAGCATTTTTTTTTTTATTGAATCATAGCTGTGTACATTAGTTCAATTATGGGGTACAGTGTGCAGGCTTCACATGCAATCTGAGATATTTTTATCAACCTGATTGACATAACATTCATGATATTTTCTCGTTTACTATATGAAAACATTTTTGATCCGTATTTAGAAGTTTTCTCCTGACCCTTCCAATATGTACCAGACATGTGATCTCACCCTTTGTCCCATCAT
>CAUYON010095600.1:0-44160 GCA_963573935.1 Arctocebus calabarensis
CTCAGGGTGTCCAGAAGCCTCACGCTGTCTCCCTGTGTCCCCAAAGGGAAGTTTCTGGGCAGATCCCGCCTGGCAGATATGCCTGAAGTCCTCTCTCCCCAGTCTCACTGTGCCCAGCCGCAAGGAAGCTGTTACTCGTCCGACATCTTGCTCCGCCCCCGGGATTGACCACTCTTATTCTACACTGATGTTTCCTGCCTCTGTTAAAGTAAATAAATCCAAATAAACAAAAAGAAAGTTAACAACAATAACCAAATACAAGTAGATTCTTTTAGTTTCCATGGGTCTTTAAAGGACTGGAGAATTGTAGGGAAGACTAGACCAGTTGCCTCATAACTCTGAAGAAATTTAAAATATGGTGCAGGAGGGCAGCTCCTGTGGCTCATCGAGTAGGGTGCCAGCCCAATATACCGAAGGTGGCGGGTTCAAACCCGGCCTCAGCCGAACTGCAAAAACAGAAAAATAGCTGGGCATTGTGGCGGGCGCCTGTAATCCCAGCTACTCAGGAGGCTGAGGCAGGAGAATCACCTAAGCCCAGGAGTTGGAGGTTGCTGTGAGCTGTGTGACGCCACGGCATTCCACCAAGGGCGATAAAGTGAGACTCTGTCTCTACAAAAAAAAAAAAAATATGTTGCAGGAGAAGGGCTAACGAGTTCTGTTGCCTAACTGGCAAAGCTATATTTTACAATGTCTGGAGAGGGAAGAAGAGAGTCTATGGCCTGACAGAGAAAGAGAGAGAGAGAGAGGCTCAGCATTTGCTGATTACATAGCATGTGGAGTGTGGACAGTTGCCCTCTGGTTTGTTTGGACCTCCACCTACATGTTCTTTCCACACTGTCTTCCTCAGAGTTGTATCTGCTGTCCTTGTTTTGTGTCCTCCCTTTATCTGGTCGTGGGGACACAATTATAAGAGGGATTTTGCCTAACAAATGCAATCAGTATAATCTAGTTCTTTGTACCTCAATGAATCCCCAACAATACAAAAAAAGAGAGAGAGAGAAAGGAAAAAAAAAAAAAACACCCAGCTTGATGTGAACTCATTTTTTTTCCTTGACCTTCTCCTCAGCAATAAACAAACAAACAAAAATAATCCATGATATTGTGGTTTTGATGACTTAATTTTTCCTAAAAAATTATTAAGATAAATATGTAATTAATTTTTTTAAAGTTTGCCCATGTATCTTCTAAAATCCTTTTCACTACCAGGGTTCTGATTTCAGAGAAGTTAGGACCTATAGATGTTAGCACAACTCCCCCAGTGCCCTGAAGCAAGAAGCTTCATAGGTGTGAGGGAGAGGGGGGCCAGGCATCAGGTCCCAGACGCTATCTAGAAAAGGGGTGTTAGGCAGCTCCTCTCTTCCCTTTCTCCATTAAAAAAAGCAGATGGGCAAATTGTAGGGTGGGGTGTCACTTAGGGATAAGCATTGATAGGAGATGTGTTGGTTAGCAGTGAAAAATAAATCACAACAGTAAATAAGGCTGGGGCAAATAATGCCTAGCAATTAATCTAAAACCTGAGCAGCAACAACATGAGGACCTCAGGCAGCTGCTGAATCCTCCCAATCCAGCTTTCTCAGAGTCCTGCTGGAATAGGGGTGATGGGAGATCATGGAGTTCAGAGGTTCTAGAGACCAAGAAAGAGTGGCCTCAAAAATGGCTGGGCATGGGATCCTTGCTAGCAAGAAGACCAAAGGATCTAGAAGAGGCTGATGGACAGGGAGGAGGAGGAGGACCTATGGGTCAGGACCAGATGAGGAAGGTGTTTTGTCTGTGTGGATGAATAAGAAGATTAAACAAAGTAACACACACACACCTCTTTCTTCTTTCCACCTGAGACTCTTTTAAAGTCTGCAGCCCTTCAATTTGATCTGAAATCTCTCTAAAAAATAGGGACATCTCTTCTTTTGACAAAAGTGCTACAATGCATTAGAAGTTCCTTGTAAAAATTTACAGCCTTCTTGAATGGATGTTTTTTAATATTTTAAATTACAATTTGTGGCAGAATTTTTCAGAGGCCTGAATTGCCTGTTTAACATTAAAATGATTCTTGTAGGGAGCCATCTGTTATATGATCAGGCATGGAAATTCTTTACAGGGCTTTACATCAGCACTCCTCCAATGTTTGTCATGCTTCAAATATCCTCAGGCACTTGTGTTTCCATTTAGAGGAGCAAGGTGAGGGACTTAGAGGCAGGACATGATGTCTCTGATTATTCAGTGGCTGTTGCCGAAAACACTGTGTTCAGCATATGGTTTGCTAAATTGTCTTTTCCCCTAAACTATGCTCAATGTTTTGCTTTGCTATGACAAAACAACATCCTGAGAAAAAGGACATTTTGTTAATCTTTGAGTCTCCTATCAGAACAAGCTTTGCTCATTGCATTAATCAACTCAGTTTTTTTTCCAAAGCTGTTTTAATCTTATTTTTTAAAATACATTCAACTCACTTTCCCTCTGAGTACTATTTCCCTGAGTGCTATTTTATTTGAGCTAACTCTATTTTACCAAATAGATTTCATCTTAAGTGCTCACTTTGAATCACTGGACTGGGAGTTGCCTAAAAAAGTATCTGGAAAAGGATTTTGAGGCTGTGTTTGAGCTCAGTAAAAAGTGCTACAATTGATTACTTATGTCTGCTGCTGTTGTAGAAATTGTGAGTATGGGTCACATGTGCCATTTATTTGGCATCTCTGGACTATAGTTTTACTCTGACCCCCTTTACTGTACTTATTCACAAGCATTATGAAATGGCAGACTTTTAAGCAAACATACAGAAGTAAAATTAACTTCAGTTGGGAAACGTGCTTGAACCTGATCTTACAATTAACAATGGTAATAATAGCAGTCATATTTGTTGAGCATTTGCTATAAGCATCACTGTAGGTAATTTATAAAGGTTAAGTAATATAATGTGAACTATAATAAAATCTTAATGCTTCCTCCCAGTGACTGACTGACTGACAGGACTCCCTCTTGGCTGAGGGGATCCCTAAAACTGAGTTGCTAGCCATGAGAAAAGAGATCAGACATGCCCTCATGGCCCCCTCCCCTTCTTAGAGATGTCCTCTGTGACTCATTAACAGGCCTAAAATTATGCAAGACAGACCTGTAGTTTTGCAATATACATAATAAACCACTTGAGTCTGGGCATATGTCCTGTAGTTTGTCTCTATACATGCCTTTATCTTAACTCAGCATTTCTTTTTGTTGACTCCTGGTCTATCAGACAGAGCTAACTCTTCCAGCCAGTTGTCAGCCAGAGAATCTTTAAACCTACCTATAGCCCTGCTTTGAGATGCCCCACCTTTTTGGACCAAGCCAATGTATACCTTCCATGTATTGATTTATGACTTTACCTATAATTCCTGTCTCCCTAAAATGTATAAAAGCAAATTGTAACCCCACTGCTGCAAGTCCACTTGCTCAAGACTTTTTAGATGTGGCCTCAGATCATGATCCTCAAATCTGGCTCAGAATAAACCTCTTTAAATTATTTTACGGGGTATGGCTTCTTTTCCAAGGACAATAGACATTGTTAACCAATTTCAGAGAAGATGACTAAGGGTCCAAGAGGTTAAGGAACTTTACTGATATTGCCCCTTTCCTGAACGTATCCTTGTAAATTCTTATTATTCTAGATAACTAGAACCACCACCTCCTTCCATACTATACTCATTCAGTCATTTCCCTTATTACATTCAAGTCCTAGCTCAATCTCCTTTTTGTATAGCTCCTCCTCCTAGCAGACTTCCTGATAAACCAGAGAGAAATGGCAACCTCCATTCACCCAGGTTGGATATTCTCTGAGTCGTGAGTCTTCTCTGTGCCTATCTTGCCCCATATGACCCATTTTTGATATTTCTTTAAAACTACCTCTTAATTCCATTCAATTTTTAAAATTTTCTTTTTAATGGTTTCCTCAATTATTGATATTCTGAATTTATTTAAATCATTATGTATCTTAATGAATTAGTAAATTTGAAATACAAGTGGATTTGACTTGAACTCTTCAATAGTTGGTTGAAATAATCAATGCTATCTACCAAATGGTTCCTTCCCTGAAAATTTGTTGTGGTCTTAGTGGTAATAAGATGATGAAATAACTTACGCTATTATCCCTCTTTATGAGACTTAAGACAATGACAATTTTTAAAAGGTGGCTATGGTCCAATTCTCTGGTATAGTTCTCAATGCCAAAAGAGCCAAAATCCTGGTGCTGGTGATCACTGGCTTTCAATTTCACCAATACAGGCATCAGTCAGTCAATCCTACAGTCAATCTAATTTGCCTCCTGATGTATACACTTGACTTTAACTGCCATTCTCGCCTTGTCAAGAATCATCAATAGTCCAGTTCCTCTTGAAAAAAATAAATAGAAATTTTGAAAGGAAATACCTATATGGGTTGGAGACAAGATTGGAGGAGTGGTGCACTGTTGCTTATACATAAATAAAATAACAGGAAAGAAAACAATCAGCTTAAGTTCACACTCTAGGTTCTGTCTCATGTGTCTGTTTTCAAGGCTGTTCATGCTATTTTGCCTAAGCAAAGCTTTTGTTTGCCATGTTAAGGTTTACTTTGCCTGGAGATGATAACACATGAAAGGGTTTGGCAAATGTCTCTCTGAGACAAAATTTGAGAAGTGAGAAATTCAAACATTTGTAAAATGTAAAGATAATTTGCTTTTGCTAAAAATCCATTCCAGGTTTAATCTAAGTTTACTCTCTTTTACCCAACAGTTGTCTGGACAGACTTGTGAACCCACCCAAGTCACAGCCTAATGCTTCCACTTCCTGGGATAGACATCAGGCAATGTTTGAACTTCAGTGTGAAGGGCGGTTCTCCCTCCTTTTACTTTTTTTGTAAAAAGAAGGAACTTAGGGTAAAGAGGTTTGCATCAGTGCTTCTCTCTATTTCTCTGTTTTCCCTCAAAATAACATATTTTTTACCACTTTGATGGTGAGTTCAGATCTCCCTATCACAATGACCTTGACTTGAGTTCTCCAGCTCTTACTGATGAAAGGCATTTTTTCTTAATTTCTCATTATCTAGCTTAGAATAATTCCAAAGCCTTTCCTGTTTCACGTCTCCCAATGCTGAGACTGTATAATTTGCCTCGTGGTCCAAAACAAAGGCGCTTACCATGCTCATTTACCTCTGTGTTGCTTACGTCATGTCTTGGGATCCTTAGCAGGTGTGGGTCTTATTTTCAGCCCTAAGACCCTCATTTCCTTCTTCTCAGCCCACACACTTGTTTCCCACTTATTAGCAAGTGTGTTCAAGTCCTTTCATCCTCTCTATTCACTCCTATGTTTTGTAAAAAGTGTGTTGAAACAAGATTTCCCATCTTTTCTTCCACTTGGATTGTGTCATTTTTTTGAAGATATTAGTGAAATGCCTAATTGTTTCCACGTAAAAATCAAATTCTGTCCTTCAAAGTGTTCAAAATTACACCCCTTGCCCCCACCCCACCATCATAAGTCCTTCTGCCTGCCTTCATTTCTCTTTAAATTCCACAACTGGACTGTTTTGCTGCACAGGGAGGAGGCATCATTCCCTCCAAATCACCTTGACCTCTCCTGGTATGCATTCTTACTTTTACTTGCCAATTGGAATGATATGAAAAGGATTGAACATGAATGGGGTCTCTCATTCTTTCCATGTTCTTCAAAGCACTACTTAAAGTTAAATAATTTTTGAATTTGTTTAGTAGCAGCCACTATTCAAAGATAGACTTAAAATTCTTTAACTTATTTTTATCCCTAATTCTCCTCCATTAAAACCTTTGTATAATATGTTAGCACACTCAGTACATTTTCTTGACTTAGGAACTAATTTTAAATGTTTGAAATTGCTTTTGGGTTATGCTGCTTAGGGCTGGTGGCATGTTTCTGTAGAGACACAGTATGTCCCTGCCATCCCAGCATGCAGGAAAAGTCTGTAAGTTTGGGTGCCCCACATCATGCACCTGAAAGAAGGAAAAATAATCCCTCCTTTCTCTAGTTCCCCAGAGGAATGTACTCTGTGTAATTAGCTCACACTCGCAGACTCTAAACTAGAGAACAGACTATTGACTCAGTCTCTGCTTCTTGCTCCCTCCCTGTTCCCCAAAACTGAAATCAGAATTATTTCATAGCTTACAATGCCATTCGTACTCTCATCTGATCAACTTGATAACTCTCCTTGCTAATGCCGATCAAATGTCTATCTTAACCCATCTTTAGTAATTTTTCCCATGGGAGAGTAAAAGCTAAGAGAAGGGATTAAGAAAATCTTTGAATGCTATTTTTTTAGCAGCTTTAGGGGAAGGTTTGGTGATGCCAGTTCCACTCAAAAAATTATCTATGTGTGAAGGATTTCCCTATTGGCTATTTTAGTTAATCTCTTTAAGCTTTATATGGATGCTTATCTATAGATTTCTTTTATCTTTTGTGTATCTCTATTTTTGGAAGCACTGGTTAGATAATAAGATACCCTTTTGATTTCAAAATAAGTCACCTTCTAATAATAAGAGTAGAGTCAAATGATGTTGTAGAAGAATATTTCAAGACACAGTGCTATTCATGCTATATTGAATGGAAAATGTTACCAAGGACATTTGTATAGATCAATCTCATTTTTGTCTATTTATCTATTACCTACATATCTATCAGTCTTTCATACATACCTATGTAGAGAAAACTATATAAGGCAATACACCAAAATTTGTAAGAAGTGGAATTATTATTGCTGATCTTCACTTTTTTTTACATTATTTTTACAAGAAAGGATGCATTATTCGTACGAAAAGTATTTTTAGAAGTAATCTTTTTACTCTCCTTAATCATGCCATGGATTGTTTTTAGCAGAAAGATACTAGGAAGCTTCAATTGCAAATGACTTCAACTGATTAAGATTGTCCTTTATTGCCTACATTTTAAAAAATTTTAGCTTGTAATTTACTAAAATCAACAAGGAAAACAGGCTAACAGAAGGACAAGGAGAGTCATTTCACTTTTCACAAAGTACTAAACAATTAGAGAACACATAGCTCCCTGCCAGCTGTCTGCTCCAGCAAGTGGTAGAGAGATGGCTGTTCTGTTCCTGACATGAAGAAAAGGTACATCAGAGTTGGAAGGACTTAGAAGCTTCCTGCCTCATTATTGTGGAGTCTCTACCCTAGAAATGTGATACAAAGCTAATGTTTCCTGAGCCTACTATGTGTATGCACTATTTTAGGAACGTTTTATGTGTTAACTCATTAAATCCTCCCCAAACCCTGTATAGTTAGAACCACTGTTACTCCCATTTTGTACTTTAAAAAGCAGAGGCACAAACACATAATAATTTGTCCATCGTGTCCTCCAGTACCAGCAAATCTGAGGTTTGAATTAGGCTCAGGCAGTATGGCTCCGAGCTTGTGCTCTTAAGGGCTGTTGCTGACTGCCTCTCATTGGCTCCTGCTGAAATGTGGTTCAGTTGCTGTTTAAGCATCTCTGGTAATAAGAGATTATTATGCCCCACCTTCAGTGATGGCTAATTCCACCTTGAGTTTCTCCTACTGAGAGTTGTGCCAAGGTATGTGGGTGCCCAGACAGCAGGAGAAGTAAAGAGGTGGCTCTATTTGGATCCTCTCCTTTCCCAGAGCAGATCCTGGTTGGAGGACTTGGGTGCAGGGAGTTTACTTGGAGGTGATCTTGGGAAGCAGGAGTGAGGGAGTGGAGGAAGTAAGATAAGGAAAGAAGAAAAAGGAATGAGGGAGGATTAGTTTGCTGTGGGCAATTGAAAATTAATCTCCCCAAGGATGCTCTAAGGCAGCAGTTCTCAACCTATGGGTCGTGATGCATAGGAGTGCCATTAGGAAGTTGAGAACCACTGCTCTAAGGTATCACAAAGAATCAGTCTCAGAAGTGTCCCCCTTGGGGCTAAGGAACCTTAGCTATTTATCCACAGACAGCCATCCCTTATTGGTAGAGGGCTTTCTCTAAAAGCTACAAATCCCCAGCACTTCCTGGCAGCTCCACAGGCTGGCTGAGCGAGGTGGCCTGGTGTGGAGAAGGCCCTCAGGCAGAAAAATAGAGACGTTCAGGGACTTGGTGTACAGAAACCATCCACCACAGCTACAAGAGATCCCAGAGGTGGCCCAAGAGTTATGGTATCAGGCTCCAACAGTGCTTCCCACACTGTTCCTTCAAACCCATGTTGGCTAAAGATTTCTCCAGTGTGTTGGCAGGGGAAAAACTGAAGAGTGGTCAGGATCTCAAAGAGTGGAGCCCAGACCAGGAGCATCAGTACCATTGGGAGCTCATTAGAAATACACATTTTGGGGCCCTCCCCAGGTGTCCTGAATCAGAAATCCAGAGAGTATTTCCCAGCATAACCTCAAGGTGATTCTGATACATATGAAAACTCTGCAAACCACAGAGTTTTAAAGATAGAGAGGGCCCCATTCATAAATCAATTTCTCTTCCTAGTGAAGATTGAAATAGAACTTTTCCAATGTTAAATATCTAGAACCTAGGTCTGCAAACACTAGTAATCCAGGTAGTGATTTGAATATTCCCATTCTACCCCAGATTTGTGTATTAGTTAGGGCAGATGTTAAGTTGCTGTAAAAAAAGAACACAAAAGACAGTGACTCAAATAAGACAGAAGTTTATTTCTCTTGAAAGTAATAGTTTTGCCAGTATAAGTTAGTAAGGGCAAGTCTGCTCTACAAAATCATTCAGGGACCCAAGTTTTCTTTTTACCTTGGGCCTCTGCCTTCTTCTTGAGTAGTGTCTACATTTGGGTAGCCCAAACTAGGTTGCTGTCTTATTGAAATGCTGAACACAGATGCAAGGGATAGTGACAAAGTCCAAAGCCAGAAGCTTATCTTAATTTGCAAGTGACACACATTATTTACTCTTATTTCAACACATCATATACTCTTATATTATTTTGTTCCAAACTTACTTATGTGATGACATGTAACTGCAGGGAAGGCTGAGAAATGTAATCTCCAGCTTGGTAGCTTTGTTTCTAGATAAAAGGGCTCTAGAGGACAACAGCACATGCCACAGCATCAGACTCTCATAACACTAGGACTGTTTTATTTGTTGTTTTGTTGTATTGTGTTTTGTGTTTACATGTATCCCATCTCGTTCCAGTAAGACATTAAGGCACCTTCAGTATGTGAATCAGAAGATCTCAGTCAGATGGTTTATTCAGATGCATGTATTACCTTGAAGGGGGGAAGTATAATCCACTAGTACCTTTTTTTAAGTTAAAGATCATTTACGGAAGTAAAATGCTTACTTAAACTTGAGCAAGATTCTTCCAACTCACACATGTAACAAAGGATGTCACTTAGCAATTGAGGTGATCAGAAGGTGGTCAGCTATGCGGGCTGTGGCAAGGAAACAAAATCCACGCTCAGGTATAATAAACTAGACAACTGATATCCAATAAAGAGTAGTTACTGTGAGAATGACACAGATCAGAGTTTCTGTGAAGGGAATAAAGGTGTACAACAGCATCAAAGTCTCTAGACACGTATGGGAAGAAAAGGGCCACAGAAAGGATGAACCCAAAGGAAGATGCTAGCAGAAGTCAATCCTGACCTCACTGGAATTTTGTCCTACTCTTGGCAGGGCCAGTGGATGGATATGTCTGTTATTCGCATATGGATTCCAAACACACCCTGCCTGGGCTCTTGTCCAGCCAAATAACTCCAAGGTTTAGCTGTCAAGGGGGTGAGATTGAGCAATCCAGTTATGCGATCCCTGGTGAGATCAGTAGGATGACAGAGTCTATGCTGAAATGCTATAGAATGGCAAAGGTCCTGGGGCAAAGATGCTAAAGATCTGCAAGTCCAAAAAGTAGTAAAAGACCAGGTAGAATTGGAGCAGAATAAAGCAAGGAGGAAAGAAAAGTGAGACGGGTGATTTTTGAGAATGCACTGAATTGTTACATTTTCCGGTTGATGGACAAGTTCTGTGGGTGACTTGCAATAGCAAAAAGAATCAAGGTTGGTATGGGAAAAGAAAGCACAGAAACAATTCTTTTGTGAAGAGTGTAACTCTCAGAGCTAAAGGCAGAGAACCAAATCTCTATTATTTCTTGAGTAATGTGTCACCCCGACACAATCTCTGGGCATGGATTTAAAAATCACAATTTAGAATAAAATCATAATTAGCAAGCTAATTAACTGAGGCAATGCATGATAAAAGCCATAGGCCTTGAATTGTGCCCCAGAAGCCAGCTGACTTGTGCTTTTGTACTTTTCCTTCTAGGAGGAGGGTCTATAGATTATATCTAAATATATCTCAGTCACCCTAAAAAACAAGCACAAGCACAATCATTCCACTCTACATAAAGCAGAAATCCTCACCGATGTCATCAAGCAGCAGCAGTGTCCTTTTAAATTTAAAGCTTCCATAAAGCCTAAAATGAAATACCAATCAGAAACCCTTTATCCTTTTAATGACGGCCAATGGCTCTCATATTTTTATCTCTGTTTGCTTTACAGTACACAGAAATAGCCTCTGAATATGTTGTTTTCTCTCTGGTCACCACAAAACGAGCAGAAAATTGTATCTCCCGAAACTATTATTTTCTATTCCTTCATCTTTTCTTCTCACGGACAAGAAATCTTCAGCCCTATTTAATTATGCTCACCTGCAACTATATCATGTTGAGTTTCAGATATGTGAATGAAACATAAAATACTTTTGTAGGTATTCCAAAGGTCCCAGAATACTTTAGGGCTCTATTACTGTGCACAGCTTTATCCAAATCAAGAAGTCATGTTTTGTGCCCATCCTTTTCTTTGATATTCTATGTCTTCCTCCACCTTCTGTCCAGCTTCCTGAGGTTTTCTGGTGACGTGTGGTATGTGTGATCCAGAAGCTTAGACTCTGGAGCTGTACTGCCTGATCATGTTGTAGTTTTAAAACCAATAAATTGGGTCAGGCAAGAGACCTGGACTCCATTTTCTTCATCTATGAAATGAGCATGAACCATCTTAGATTTGTTGTGAGGATTAAGTGACTTAATATTGTGAGTATACAGTGAGAAGTGCTTTACATTATTATTCCTGATTGCTTAGTACATACACCATGGCACCTTCACCTTGTCTGAACCATGAGGTTAGTGCTCCAAGCCTTCAGATTGTCTTGCTTGCCATGCCTTAACGCTAAATTTCCTTTGTGTTGTTCCCTCAACCAGCTGACAGGAAAACAGGTTGAGCATGGATGGGAACAGGGCTTCTCAAATTGGAACATCCTTGCAAATCATGTGGGGTCCTTGCTAAAACACAGGTTCACATTCAGTAGGTCTACAAGAGAGCTAGAGATTGTGCTACTGTTGATGGTCCTTGGATCACACTTTGAATAGCAGGAGGGTCACATCATCTAAGTCTACGTTCTGAACTTCTGTCAGTCTATTTAAGTTACAAATATACCTCAGTGATCAATGTGAATATTAAATCAATTAATGGATATCAAATGTTCAACAAAGTGTCTGAGCATAGCAAATTTCCAATAGTCAGTAGCTATTAAATTGTTAGGAGCAGGTTATTAGATATTAATTCCCAGGGGTATTTGCATCTTGAAAGAAAGAATTATATGAGCCTATTTAATTGTCTTAATTCGCAGTTGTAATAGCAAATAAGGAAACTGAAAAAATACCTCTGACCATTGGTGTTACTATAGCCACCTTCAGGCCAAAGGTAAAAATTTAAAAAGCAAATTCTGTAATCGCTAAACAAAATTTTAGCTCTCTTAAGAACATAGAATCTGGCTTGGTGCCCATAGCTCAGTGAATCAGCCACATATACCAAAGCTGGTGGGTTTGAGCCTCGCCTGAGCCAGCTAAACAACAATGACAAATGCAACCCCCCACCAAAGAACATAGAACCTATAAACCTTGAATCTCCTTTTAACCAGCAACACAGAATTCTTCCACTTAAGAACATCACCAAGTGACTTCTACTTCTGATCAAAATGAAGTAACCAGGATAGCTATTTTTCACCTGAAATACTAAAACAAACACACAAAAAAGACAAAATATATAACAATTTAGAAAACACTTAGGCAACAAGTTATTCTCCAGGGAAAGGAAACAGAGGAGGTGAGACCTATAATTAACTTTCTGTCTTGAGAGAACTTCTGGGCTACAGCGCAGGAAGCAAGGACCCAGGTGGAGCCAGGAGACGTGCACTTTGATTCGATGAGACACAGCTAAGAATTAGGGGGACCTGAGTGGCTTGAGTTTTCAGAACAGAGTGTCAGAGAGGCAGAGAGGAATGAGCTGCACAGGAAAAGATCTCTGGAAAACTGTAGAAGGTTCTCTCAGAGAATTCGGTGGAGCATTCATTGGTTTATGTCCATGAGGGAAATACCAGAGGCTAGGAAAAGAACCAAAAGAGATGACTGGAAGGCAAAGGGCTGGCATTCTGATGGATTCAGGAATAGGGACTATTCCCATAAGCCAGACTGAAAAACCAAACCATTCATGAGGCACTGGGTAGAATACCCAAAAGGTCCTGCCTCAATAGCAGAAAACAATGATCACTAAACTAAATATGCTTTAGTCTCACCTAACAAATCTTAAAAATGAAGACTTAAGAGAATTAAATGATTTCCAAGTAATTTAACTGTATCACAGAACAAAATATTCAATACCGAACAAGGTAGATATCACAACGTCTGGCTGAATCGGAGATTATCAGGCATGCAAAGAGAAAGATAATATGACATGTGACTGAGAAAAAAATCAACAATAAAAACAATTCAGAACTGATATACGTATTATAATTAAGAAAGAACAGTTATTATGACTACATACTAGATGTTTGAAAATTGACTACAGGGGTGGCACCTGTGGCTCAAGGAGTAGGGCACCAGCCCCATATACCGTGGGTGCTGGCAGGTTCAAGCCCGGCCCCGGCCAAAACTGCTAAAAAAAACAAAAAAGAAAGAAAATTGACTACAGACATAGAAGGTATAAAAAGACTAAAATTGAACTTCTATGGATAAAAACTATAAATATCTCAGATGAAAAATATACTGTTAAGATTAATAGCAAATTAGACATTGCAAAATAATAGATTAAAAAACTTAGAAGTCTGTCATTAGACATTAGACCCTATCCACCTTAAACATGAAAAATTCATGTTTAAAAATGAGCAAACCATTAGTAAGTCCTGGGACATCTTCAAATGGCCAAATGTATGTATAATTAGAATTTGTATCTACATAAAGGAATAATGAACACCAGAAATGGAAACTACATGGGTAATTACGGGAGACTTTTTCAAATTATATAAAGCTCTTTAAATGATACTTGACTATGTCAACAAAATAATAATGTTATGTGGAGTTTCTAGCACATGTATAAAAAGAACATGACAACAATATAGGTCCAGAGGGCAGAAATGAAAGTAAATTACATAATGGTCCTTGTATATAAATGATATGACATAACTGGAACATAAATTAAATATGTACAATTGTAAGCCTTCAGGCAATTGCTAAAATAATCAGTGTTATAATTAATAAGCTACAAAGGGGATTAAATGGAATCATAACAAATATTTAATTAATCCAAAAGAAGTCAGAAAAGAGGGGAAAAAAAGAATAAATAATAGATGGGACAAATAGAAAACACATGGAAAGGTGATTGACTTAAAGCTTAAACATATTGAATATTCCATAAACATAAATGGTCTAAACCCTACAAATAAAATATAGAGATTATCAAATTGAATAGGAAGCAAGACTCAACTATGAATCAACAGAAATTAGAAAGTATTTTGAACCACATGAAAATAAAAACACAGCATTACACGGTATTCAAGTACTACTAAATCTGAACTTAGGAGAAATACTATATTATTTAACACCTATATGAGGAAAGGAGGGTCTCAAACCAATGACCTCAGCTTCTCCCTTAACCCTAGAAAAAGAGATTCAATGCCCATAGCTCAGTAGTTAGGGCGCCAGACACATACACCAAGGCTGACAGGTTTGAAACTGGTCCGGGCCTGCTAAACAAGGATAACTGCAACAACAAAATAGTCAGGCTTTGTGGTGGGCACCTGTAGTTCCAACTACTTGGGAAGCTGAGGCAAGAGAATCGCTTAAGCCCAAGAGTTGGAGGTTGCTGTGAGCTGTGACGCCACAGCACTCTAACAAGGGTGACTGTTTGAGACTCTGTGTCCAAACAAGACAAAACAAAACAAGAGTAAACTAAGCCCAAGTAAATTATAAGAAAGAAAATAATAAGGATAAATGTGTTATCAGTGAAATAGAAAAGAGAAAAGCAGCAGACAAAATCCACAAAAATAAAAAATGAATTCTTTGAAAAGATCTGTAAAACATTATCAGGCTGGTGAGAGAGAGAGAGGTGGAGGTAGCACACCAAATACTATTACCAGGAATAAAACAGGATACATCATTATTGACCTCATATATATATGAGGCATTTAAAAAGTAAAACAGGAATATCATGAGCAACTTCATGCTAAGAAGTTTGACATCTTGGGTAAAAAGATACAATTAAAAGACACACTACCAAAATCAGTCAAAAAAAGTAAATAACTGGAATTGCCCTAAGCCTACTATAAATATTGAATTTATAGTTAAAGACCTTCCTATAGGAAAGAATCCCAAGACCAGATGGGTTAAATAAATTCTTCTACCAAATGTTAAAGGAAGGAGTAATACCAACTCTAAAAAATACTTAGAAGATGAATAATTCACAGCTCATTCTACGAGGTTGGCATTACCTTGATACCAAAACCAAAGAAAGACATTATAAAAAATAAAAACTACAAATTAATGTCATAATTAATATAGGTGCAAAAATTCAAACAACAATAATTTAGCAAATCAAACCCAACAGTACCAAAAAAGAACAATACATCACTACCACATAGGATTTATTCCAGAAAAGCAGAATTGGTTTAACATTTGAAAAGCAATAAATGTAATTCTCCACATTAGCAAACAAAAAACTAAAAAGTATATATAATCATCTCAATAACTGTAGAAAAGCATTTTAAAATTGAACATCCATCCCTGATTAAGAAAAAGAAAACCTCTCAGCAAAATCAGAATGAAGTAAACTTTCTCAACCAGTTAATAAGCATCCAAGAAAAACCTACAGCTGACATCATACTTGATGGAAGACTGTACACTCTTCCTCTAATATTCAAGGTCATGATAAAGATATGTTCTCTGGCCTTTTAACAATAGACCAGAGATTCTAACCAATACAATAAGATGGTAAAAGTAAATGCAAAACATCCAGAGTAGTAAGTAAGGAAGAAGTAAAACTCTTTTTATTCACAGGATAGATATAAGAGTCTATAAAATTCTAAGGCTTCTACAAAATAGCTGTAGAACTACTGAGCTTAACACCTAAAAATTATGTAATCTATTGCATTTCTATGTGTTGCAATAAACAATCAGAATTGGAAATTTAGAAACAATAAAATTTACAATGGCGTCAACAAATACAAAATACTTGGGGATAAATTTAAAAAAAATGTGTAAATTCTGTGAACTGAAACTATAAAACATTGCTAAACTATATTAAGGAAGACCTAAGTAAAAATTCACAGGTTACGGCAATATTGTTAAGATACCAGTTCTGGGGCGGCGCCTGTGGCTCAGTGGGTAGGGCGCTGGCCGCATATACCAAGGGTGGTGGGTTTGAACCTGGCCCTGACTAGCTAAAACAGCAGTGGCAACTGCAACCAAAAAGCTGGGCATTGTGGTGGGTGCCTGTAGTCCCAGCTACTTGGGAAACTGAGGCAAAAGAATCATTTAAGCCCAAGAGTTGGAGGTTGCTATGAGCTGTGATGCCTGGGCACTCTACTGAGGGTGACAGCTTGAGACTGTGTTTCAAAAAAAAAAAAATAATAATAATAAAGATGCCAGTTCTGTACTAGTTGTCCTGTACACCAGATGCAATCCCTATCAGAATCCCATTGAAGTTTTTTTGTTTTGTTTTATTGGCAAAAATTGACAAGCTGACGTAAAAATTCACATGGAAAGGACTGAAAATAGCTAAAAGAAATTTTTAAAAGAACCAAGTTGGGAAGCTAATATTAGCTGAATTCAAGACTTATTATAAACCTATAAAGATATTGTGGTGATTGTGTCATGATGGATCGGTAGAGTCTATCAAAGAGCTCAATGAGACAGGATAGAAAATGCAGAAATAGTCACACGGATCACCTCATGGACAACTGATTTTTGATAATTGTGCAAAGGCAACTTAGTGAGAAAACCCTAGTATTTTCAACAAATGGCAATGGGCCAATCAGATATCAAAGTGCAAAAAACAAAAAAGAATTTCAATTAATACCTCAGAACAGATAAAAAATTAACTCACAATAATAGTAGGTCTAGAAGTAAAAACTTACAACTATAAAACTTAGAAAAAATAAAACCTTTGTGATCTTGATTTAGGCAAAATTACTTAGATATTTCACCAGAAGCAGCATTTATAAAAGAAACAATTGGTAAATTGGACTTAATAAAAATTTAAAACTTCTGTTCTTTGAATAATACTATGAGAATATAAAAAAAGCAAGCTAGAGGGCTGGGCATGGTGGCGCATGCCTGTGATCCTAGCACTCTGGAAACTGAGGCGAGTGGATTGCCTAAGCTCACAAGTTTCGAGACCAGCCTGAACCAGGGCTAGGCGTTGTCTCTAAAAATAGCCAGGTGTTGTGGTAGGTGACTGTAGCCCCAGCTACTTGGGAGACTGAAACAAGAGAATCGCTTAAGCCTAAGAGTTTGAGGTTGCTGTGAGCTATGACACCACAGCACTCTACCAAGAGCGACAAAGTAAGATTCTGTCTAAATAAATAAATAAAGCAAACTAGAGACTGGGAGAATATACTTGCACAGCATAAATCTGTTAAAGGAGTTTCATTCAGAACATGTATAAAAAATAAATTCTCAATGCTCAATAATAAGGAAACAACCCAATTTGTAAAATGGACAAAAGATTTGAACAGACATTTCACTAAAGATTTTGGCCCTTCATATCTCCAGGTCTCATATCTGGGGATTCAACGAACCTCATAGTGAAAATATTGGGGGTGGGGGGAAGAAAGAACAATACAACAATGAAAAATGTACACATTTCAAAATAACATGGTATAATAATTATGTATCATTGGGTATTATAAATAATTTAGAGATCACTTAAAATATACCACTTTAGAAAACAATTTGGTAGTTTTTAAAAAGTGTTAATGTATCATTCTACTCCTAGTTATCTACCAAGAGAAACACTCGTCCATGCAAAGACTTACATACAAACTTTCATAGCATTTTTAGTTGTAATAGCTGAAACCTAAAAATAAGCTATATACCCATTAGTAGATGAATAGATAAACACACTATGGTGTGTCTACACAATGGAATATTGTTCAGCAATTAGAGGAATACACTATTTTTTTATTAAGTCATATACACATAGATCATGAATACATTTATGCATTTGTGGGGGTACAATGTGTTGATTTTCTATACAATTTGGAGTGCTTACATTGAACTAATGAGTGAAGAAAACCATCCCCCCCCCAAAAAAAGAGTACATCCTATATAATTCAGTGTATAGAAAACGAATCTATTTTAACAGACATTAGGTTGCATGTGAAAGGGGAAAGAGAAGGAAGGATTAGGTTACAAATAGGGATTAGGAGACTCTTGGGGATGACCATCACTGTCTTGATTCTAGTACAGAAATATGTCAAACTTTTCAATATGTACACTGTATGTATAGTTTATTGTATGCCAGCTATACCTCAGTAAAACATTCACATAAAAACATCTCATCTCCAACTCCAATTCCACATTGTCTTGTAGTTCCAAGATACTGCTGAGATCATTCAGAGGTGTGATGATCACACAGATTGGACAGGATTCTCTTCTTCCTCTCAGACCTCTAAATTCTATTCCTGAGTCATGTCAAACCTCTAACTTGAAAGTGACTTGAGAATGACAATTTCACTTTACATCTTTGCCTTTAACAAACAAGAACAAGAAGGATGTCTATCATTTTTTAAGAAACTATTAATGAAGAGCCCCCATGGAGCCCTGATAGTGAACATTATTCTAGTTAAAAAAAAATCTAGCATCTCAGCAAGAGCAGACAGTATAAATGGTTTTAAACAAAATTTGTACCGATGCACAATATAGCCACGCAATATAGCCAGGCCCTGGCATTAGTGGTGGAATCCTGGGTCCTTTAGGTAGGTAATCATTCTACCCATGTCCGGTCAGCCCTGAAGATATTTCCCATTATCTTGTTCCATGAACTCTACAGAAAGACACACAAGGTAATTCACTCCATAATAATTCACAAGATAGTTTACATGTTTAATAAAGTTTACCTCTAGATGATAAAAGTTAACATCTTGAGATTTGACACTAATAACATTTGTTATTAAATACATAACATTTCTCAGAGAGTTATGTATTTTTTTCCTTTGTTTCTCCACACTGTTAGCATCTGATCCCATGACATTCACTTCTATACTCTAGTGCTTTCACCTTAATTCAAGCAACCATCACCAATTTCCTGATTACAGCAGTGGTCTCTTAACTAGTTCACCCTGTTTCTCCCTTGCCTCTCTTTAGTCTATTTGCAGTAGATTAAAGCTGTCAGACCCATCTGTTAAAATTATAAGCCAGATCATGGCACTCCACTCTATTGGCTTGGGTTAAAATCCAAATTCTTCAGTGTTCTCAAGGCCCTTCATGACCTGGTTATCATTATACTGCCCTTGTGTTCTACCATTGTCCTCAGTGTCACTCTTTGTGGTCCCCTCTCTCCCCATGGCCTGTGCTCCATTCTTGGGACTGTTCAGGCACATTGCTACACGTGCTCTTCCTTCTGTCTGTGCAGATCTTCCCACAGTCATTTCCATAGCCTTCACCTTCTTCGTTCTTCAAGTCTTTGTGCAAATGGCTCAATCTCAGTGAGGTCTATCTTGACCATCCGATTTTAAACTTGACCTATGCCTCAGTTAGCTTACTTATTAATTTGTTGTCTTTCCAGAATGGGAGGAATTTTGGTTTGTTGTTCCCTGGCATATCCCAAGCTGTGAGGAAAGTGACTGGCACCTAGTAGGAACTCAATAAATATCTATTGAATGAGTGGCTACTTAATGTATTCCTTGATCTAGACATGAATAATTACTTGAATGATCTGGGCTTGCCTATATGTAAACTTTCATTGGGGTAAAAAACTTGAATTCTGCTTTTAGGTAGGTTAGGGTGAGTCTAGGTCACCTCTGGTCATAATTCTAGCAACTGGGGCAGTCCAGCTCTGAGCATGTTAACCATTCCCCTTGAATTGTTTTTTATAGTTTTATTATTACGGCGGCATTGCTTGTTCTGAGAGAGGCCCATCTGTCTCATATCTTTTCCCCACTCCATCTGTCTTCTCATCGCATGCTCTCTCTCCCACTTTCTCTCTCTTCAACCTTATGATTTGAAAAAGTGCAAAATGTCTTTGGCACTACCCAGAGTGAATTAAAAGCTGAAGGCTCTTTCTGTTGATACAACAAAAGGAAGCCAAGTAAATCAATTAGAGGAATGAGGTGGAAGGGAATATGGGGTGAGAAGTTTGTTTGCCTGCTTGTTTATTTATGTGTGTGTTTGTTTAAACTTCACTTCATTCTAAAAAAAGAATTTAAACTGAGCCAAGGATATGGTTTGCTTTTTTTTTAATCTTATTTCAGTCTAAGGAAGAGAATGAACATTTTTAAACACCTACAATTTATAATAGATGTTCTATACACAAACATACATACACATACAAATTAAAATATATATTACATATAGAATATATTAACAATATACTTATAAACTCTATTTTTTTACATTATTAAAAATCTCAAATATACATAAAAGTAAGAAAAGTAGTAAAATGCATAGCCATAGTCACAATGTTAAACAATTGGCCACATTTGATTTATTTAGATAACTTTATTTATTTATTTAGATAACTTTTTCTTGAGCTATTTAAAATAAATTATAGACATCATGACTCATCACTCATAAATATTTTAGCATAAACTTTTAAAACTTAAAAAGGTTTTCCTACATAGCCACAATACCATTATCACACCTAAAATGTAATTCTTTACTATCTTATTCATATTTAAAATTCCCTAAGGGACCCCAAAATTTATCAAAACAAGATCTAATCAGAGATTATGCATTCTTTTAACTGTTACGTCTTATACCTTTTATATTAGAATATAGTATACTTCCTCTCAATATTTCTCCTTCCCTGTGACATTAGTTCTCTGAAGAATTGAAGTCAGGTGTCTTATAGAATTGTTCCCATACTTGATTGTCCCATTTTTGATGATGCTATGTTTGATCAGTGCATTAAGTTTGTAACAGCCATGTCTTTTATAGTAAAAATGTGGGACCGAGTGCAATAAAGTGAGACTGTCTCTACAAAAAAAAAGTGGTTATCCATTTGCAACTGGCAAGCAAATATGCACTTTTTAAATCAATCTGTTACCTAATAGTTTTAGTAATCATTGGCAACTTTTGTGTACAGCAATTATTTTGTTAGAGATTGCAAAAATGGGGTTTTGTTCCTAATGCTATCATTCTCTCTACATTTGTTAGCTGGCTTCTTTTTTTCTATAGAGATTATTATCATCAAGATCGAGGGCAAAGGCAGGATACATTTTTAACTCTCTCTCTCTCTTTTTTTTTTTTTTGAGACATAAGTTCTGTTGCTCTGCTGACTGGGCTAGAATACAGTGGATTCATCATATCTCACTGCAACCTCAATCTCTGCGGCTCAAGTGATCCTCCTGTCTCAGCCTCCTGAGTTATTTAATTACAAAGTAATATGAGATGTATCCTTTTAAAAATAAAACTTATGTAGTGAAAGCAGTGAGGCACATAGTTAAAAGTCAGTTTTCCTTGCAATATCAGAATCAAGAGACAACAGAAGCCATGTGTGGTGGCTCATACCTGTGATCCTAGCATTCTGAGAAATCAAGATAGGTGAATTGCTTCAGCTCAGGAGTAGAGAGCAGCCTGAACAAGAGTGAAACCTTGGCTCTACTAAAAATAGAAAGAAAAAAAAAATTAGCCAGGCATGGAGGCGAGTACCTTAGTCCCAGCTACTGGGGAGGCAGAGGCAGGAAGATTGTTTGAGATTGCTGTAAACTATGATTCCACAGCACTCTACCCAGGGCAATGGAATAAGACACTGTCTTTAAAAAGAGAGAGAGAAAAGAAAAGAGAATTTGCTCTTAGTGATGAAGTACCTCCCTAATTTAAAGTGTGCCAAGGATCAGGTTACTAAAACATTAGGGGGACTATGGTGGACTTTTAACATGCTTATTTCACCCTTTTAAAGCACCTACATTTTATTATGATAAGAATATTGATTGAGTTATCTTAGCTGATTTATGTAGCTTCATCATGCATTGTTTTTTCTATGCCCAACAGCCATTAAAACTCAAAGCACTTACTTGTGAGAAAGGAAGATACTCTGAAAGTCTCAAGAATTATTAGACATAAAGCCAGCCCCCTACTAAAAATCAGCAGTCACAAATTTTCAGTCCTCAAAACTCTTCTTCTGCTATACTTTTTTTGAGGGGTGGCAAAGTGGTCATGTATGTCACTTGCATGATATCAACTATCACCTCTGGTTTGTATCTCTTTTCTTGGACCTGAGGCCCATATATCTAATGGATTGGCAGACATCTTTGAGATCCAGGGATCCATCAAACTCAATATATTCAACACACACCCGTCATCTACCTTCCAACCACCCACTCCTCTGGGTTCACTATTTTTATAGCACCTCCTTTTATAGGCCAAGTCCAGATCCCTCTGGAATTACCCCTTGGTGATCAATAAGTTCTACTTTTAAAATTTCATTTGTATACACCTCTTTCTTTTTATGGAAAGGCCTATAGCCTATGTGTGGATTTATGTGAATTTAGGACATTTTCTTTTAGTGAGGCTGTTGCTATAGCTTAACTTTTTTCTTGACTTCAACCTCTTGCCATCATATTTCTTCTTCCAGAAAAATATATGACTATGATAGCAAGCATTCATTGAGTACTTACTGTGTACCACCAACCACTACTCTGAGCAGCACTTTTCATGTATTATTTCATTTTAATCCTCACACAACATATAGATCATTTCACTTCCCTGCTCTAAAAGCTTCAACAGCTCTTCATTGCTTTCCCCATAAAATCCAAGCTTTCAGACAACTCCTAGTGCAAGTCTTCAGACAAAAATCCTACCACCTTTTCCTATATCCACTACATTCCTTTGTTATTTATTCACTAAATATTTATTTCCTTCATTATTCTTTCAACAACAGTTTTACTGCTAGGCTCAGATGTTCTCCTAGCACTTTGTATCTTTAGTACAAGCCTTACAAATTTGTCCTCAAGTAGAGATAAGATTTACAAGTTTATTTCCTATCCAAAACTATAATCTCTCAAGATTAAAGGTCATGTCTTCATTTTTTTTTTTTAGCTCAATCTACCACCTCTTTGACACAGTGTTTAGAATTCAAGCACATATGTATTCATTCCTTCAAAAATGTTTCAAGTCCTACTATGTTCCAGGAATTGGGATTAAACAACAAATAACACAGTTATTTCCCTTTGGAGTTTATTGTTTGGGTGGTTATAAAAGTAATTAGAATGTAATATGATACATGTAGGAAAAATAGCAATTAGTCATGCTTACTTAGGGCAAAGGCAGAAGACAAGGGAAATTTGAACTAGGTCTTCAAGAAGGAATCCACTAGGGCAGGAAGACAATTCAGCCAAAAGAATCAGTATGTCAAGGAGTAGAGACATGGAAGAGCATAAGGTTCAAGCAAAGGTCAAAAAATTGTAATTACTAGAGACCAAGAAGCTAGTGAATGGCGACCAGGCAGACAGGTAGATCACAGATCATTAAAAGCCTTAGGTGCCATACCTTATGGCATCATTGTAGGCAATTTAAGGTAACATCAAAAAAATATTTGTTGGGTTGTGTAACACATTTCTAGAGAGTGAAGAATACTTTCTGCCTATTTGTGTGGTTTTAGAATCTTATGCTACTTCATAAATCAGTTCCTTTTAATCTGATTGCATTAGTAGATGAACCTAAATGTTGCATCCTATTTGCAGGCTTCACGTTGTTCGCGGCACAACTCACATTCATTAGAAAAAACTGTCATGAAACTAATCAGTCATTCTAAGAGGGGAAGGGACATGTGAGATGCATGAAATCAGGAAAGGTAACTTTCTCTCAGCCCAGGAGATTCTGATGCACTACTCTAAGGAAGACTGTACTACAGAGAACAATGTAAACTGTATCACCTTTCTACATTTAAGGGTTTTGTTTCACTTTGTTTTTGTCTTTAGTGTGGGAAGAGCTCATTCTTCAAAATTGGTTGAATTGTCAATGAAATTATCAATTTTACTTAGCACCATATTATGCAAGAAATATAACTTCCAAGCTAAAATGCTCATGCCAACATTCTTTAAAAAAAAAAAAATTAATTGTTTGAGCCCAAGTCCGGCACTTTAAAAAGAAAATCCAGAATCACACATTTGGTACAAATTCACCCTCTTCTTCCTGCCACACACCCATACATACAATGTCAAAGTACCTCAAAGACTTATTTAGACTTAGGGGAGACTTGATAGTCCTCCAGTCTATATTGCCAGGTTTCAGCCAGAGGTTTTAGACAGTGTGGTTGTGGGACACTGGTCCTGCTCAGCCCAGGGGATGCTTGGTTGCTGAAGATGCTCTTGCTTGGATGTCATTAAATCTATGGCTCCCCAAATCACTACCCTATAACCGGCCCAGAAGAATTTCAGGTCGTAGCCACTTACTGGGACAGAATCAATTTTTCTTGGCCTCCATATTGAGTTAATTCACCAAGAAAGGCTAAATAATCTGCCTAAAGTAACACACCTAGCAAGGGCAGTGACGGATGCAAAGTTAAGTTTCAGATCCATAATGCTTTTCCCATTAAAGCTTGCTTCTTCTAATAGGAAACTTGTTTTGGTTTTGGAGATTGGGAACTGCGAGGCAAACCTCTATTAAGTTACTAAGAACCTCATATCACGCCAAGCTGATCATCTTTTGAGAGGAAGAATTCACAGACTCTGGGGAGTGGCTAGGTATATTTAGAGCACCTGACCCTTAATTTGAAGATAATTTGGACATGTAGTAAAACACTTTATGCAAAGCTGCTTTTCTGCCTCAGTGGCTGGCAGGTATTATGCAAGGAGAGCCTTTCCAATGATACATTTGCTCAATCAGGATATGTGCTTCCTATAGATATAATGAATGAACAAATATCAAACAAGATATAAGGACTCCAAAAAGCATTATATCTGAGTGAAAAGTCTCAGAAAATACTTGCAACAATGAGGTATCTAATACATAAGTTCTTAGTAATTTGTTTGTTCTTCAGCTACACGTGGAACATCTAAACACCCAATCATACCAACGGTAACAATTATGACCAACCTTCTAAATATAACATTTTATATATAATGTTGTAACTCTTCATTAAAACATGTAATTAAGTAATAAACATAGATGGATTTTGTGGTTAAAACCAAAACCACTTTTTCTAACTTGAGAAAGTAACTTTAAAAATTATATAAATGTTCCTTAAAATCGAGTTGTTTCTTAAATTCTTATCAATGTTTCATTGTATCCCCTTCACCTCACTTTTTATTTAAGAATCTACCCGATACTCCCAAGTATAGTGTGGCCCCCCTCTACAAAGACATGGCACATTCCACATGCCCCAAGGAAGGCAGAGGGTGTAAAGGATAAACAGTTGGACTGGGAAGCGACAGATGCCTGTGTTTATCTGTGCTATGTTAGAAATGGCACCCAATCCTAGGTTTCCTCCAAACTCATTGGAGGAAATGAATTAAACAACTTGTAAGATTCTTTCCACCTTTGAAATTTATGACCTCTGGTGACTCGATTAAATTTTCTGAATGCTAGGCTTCTCATCCTGAAGGTCACATAAGAAAATGATTCACTCTGGGAGGCTGAGGTAATGGATTGCTTGAGCTCAGGAGTTTGAGACCATCCTGAGCGAGACCCTATCTCTATTAAAAAAAATTAGAAAAGTTAGTCAGGCTTTGTGGTGGTGCTTATAGTCCCAGCTACTCAGAAGGCTAAGGTAAGAGGATCACCTGAGCCCAAGAGATTGAGGATGTTAAGAGCTGTGATGATGCCATGGCACTCTACTCAGGTTGCCGGAGTGAAACTCTCTCTCACAAAAGGAAAAAAAAAGGACCATGATTCCTCAAGTCTGTTTAAGCCCTTGTAATCCCAGTGAAGAGGCCAAGACGCTCCCCATGAAACTGAATCACACATTTGGGATATATGTTTCTCATTTTAAAAAAATTAACTTAGTTCACATTTTTTTTTTTTTGAGACAGAGCCTCAAGCTGTCACCCTGGATAGAGTGCCATGGCATCACAGCTCACAGCAACCTCCAATTCCTGGGCTTAAGCGAGTCCCCTGCCTCCGCCTCCTAAGTAGCTGGGACCACAGGCGCCCGCCACAACGCCCGGCCATTTTTTGGTTGCAGCCATCATTGTTGTTTGGCGGGCCCAGGCTGGATTCGAACTGGATTCGAACCCGCCAGCTCAGGTGTACGTGGCTGGCGCCCTAGTCCGTTGAGCCACGGGCACCGAGCCAACTTAGTTCACATTTTTAAGAGATTATTTTAGTTCATCTCTTACTGCTATAACAGAATACCACAGACTGGGTAATTTATAAAGAAAAGAAGTATATTTGGCTCAACATTCTCGAAGCTAAGAAGTCTAAGAGCATGGCACCAGCATCTGTTGAGGAAGGACTTCTCCAGGCATCATCCCATCGCAGAAGGCATCACGTGACAAGGGAGTGTGCAAGACAGAAGATGGGGAGAAAGCTTATCTTGATTATCAGGAGTTGTCCCGAGATAACTAATAACAGCAGGAATACTATAATAACAGCACTAGGCCATTCATGAGGGCTATTCAGCCTTAGCCCATTCAGGACCTAATCACCTCTTGAAGTCACTCCCTCCCCAAACCATTACATTGGCAATTAACTGTTAACATGAGTTTGGGAGGGAAATTTTAAACCATAGCAGAAGTAAATGTATTCACATGTAGTCCGTGTGATTATAAAGGGAGAGGGATGGGGAGAGGAAATGAATTCAACAATTCAATATCCTGCGTACACCAATCTAAGAGATGTAAAAAAATCTCCTGTCTAAGCAACAAAAACTTACAAGCCACTAGTTACAGTGCGTGAATGACTGATAAGCTAAACTGTGTTAACAGTATAAACTGTTTCATATTTCAACTCCTTATCATGCTTCCAGGCAGGTTCCATTCTAGTTTATTACAAATAGGCACTTGGCATTACCACTTTTATAAATTAGATGCCTGGTGTATATGCTAAAAATATTACACCCCCTTCCCATTCTTCTTTTACAGTAACAAATTTCTTTCCTCATCTGCAAGCTGACAAAATACAGCCTGCTTTCTGGCTCATATGTACCACACACTAGTCAGACACAGCTGTTCTCAGAAATGCAGACTTTTGCTGCACAGGAAGAGTAATTTAGCTGGTACTTGGGAGGTACAGACAAGTGGTTACCTTTAAATTCTGATTTTAAATTTGGGTTACCTAAGAAGGTTGATTTATTCTTCATAACTCTTCCATAAAAACCATACTAGATATATACTTAATCTAAAAGCAAGTTACAGATCTTGCTTTATGGAGTCCGCTGAGTTCTTTAGTGTTCCGTGAATAACACTGCTCATGCACAGTTATAAAATAGTATAGGCATATACATTTTAGTCTCTCCCAACAGAGGACCAAAATAAGACTTGTTTAGAGAGATACAGATGCCTCAAGTGTGAAAGGTACGTCTGTAATATAAATGGAAGAGGCAGTTTGGGGAAAAATAAACTCCTCTGCCTCACTGGAGACAGAGGAGCCCTGCCGGGGGCTCGCCTGCAAGGGAAGTCTCCGGCTCTAGCTGCATTTCAATGCAGTGCTTAGTTTATTCACCAGGGGTCATCAAAGGTCTGGATTTTCTTTGTCTACTTGTTGACTCCTCTGTACACTGTACACTCCAGAACCACAGAATTCTTTAGAATTGTGCCTCGGGAGACCTTGCTTGCTAGTCCTTCTCTCCACCACTCAGGGCCCACCCCCACCCTGCAGCGTCATACTATTACTCTTTATAGATTTCTACCAAAGCGTTGCAGTAAGCAAATCTGTTACATGCATCCTAGAAATGTCTTTTCTGAACCAACTTATTAATAAAAAAAGGAAAATGAGAGAACATGGTATCTAATTAGGTTTTCTTTTAATAATTATTTTTCAAGGTTAGAAAATGAAAGACTTATCAGACTATTATTATTTGTATTCAAGAACCAAACTGCACGCTTATAAAGCAAGTAGGACTCAGCTTGTTCTTGTCGGAAGCCCCTCAGTGTCGGGTTCCTAGAGAACCAGATCAGGTAACAGAGGAATGAGTTAACATTATTCTGGGAGAATTTTTTGGCCCTTTTGAACAAATACATAATGAAAGTTTTCAATGAAGATTTTCGGTGATCCCAATACTATCTAGGTTGAATATCTCCTTTTGAGCAGCTCAAAGTATCTAGCTCAGTTTTTCTGTGAATTGTCCTCAAAAATCCCTAGTATGAAGTGATTATAGGTAGTTTGATTTTTCTTACCTGTACTATCTGAATAAACCAAATTGTATCCTCTGAAAACCTAAAAGTGAGACATGCTTCAGCCACAGTGAGGAGTGTATTCAGCTTATAGATCCCTCCCAGGGCTCCACGGCCTCCATTTAAGAATCACCTCTGGAAAGGTTATATTAGTTTGCAGTCCCACCAGCAGTGTAAAAGTGGTCCCTTCTCTCCAATCCACACCAGCATCTACAGCTTTGAGATTTTGTGAAGTGGGCCATTCTCACTGGAGTTAGGCTATATCTCCAGGTGGTTTGGATTTGCATTTCCTTGATGATCAGGGGCAATGAGCATTTTTTCAAATATAGAGAATCCTCAAAGAACTCAAACTGACCTCTCGTTTGATCCTGCAATCCCATTACTAGGCATCTACCCAGTTGAAAAAAAAACCTTGTGTTATAAGGACACTTGCACTAGACTGTTTATCACAGCTCAATTCACAATTGCCAAAACATGAAAACCAATGCCCACCAACCCAGGAAAGGATTAATAAGCTGTGGGATATGTATACCATGGAATATTTAACTATTCTGCCATTAACAAAGATGGAGACTTTACATCTTTTGTATTAATCTGGATGGAGACGGAAAACTTAGTAAAATATCACAAGAATGGAGAAGCAAGAATCTAATGTACTCAGGTCTAATATGAAGGCAGAATATGATCTAATACAAGAGGTGGGGTCAAGGAATGGGGGAGTGGGGAGAAGGGAAGGGGGGGAGATGAGGGGGTTACAGTGTATGGCACACCCCTTACACTGAGGTGGGACACAATTACAAGAGGGACTTTACCTAATAACCGCAATCATTGTAACCTAATTATTTGTACCCTCAATGAATCCCAAACAATAAAAAATAATAATAATAAGAGGAAGTCCAGGACCAGAAAAAAAAAAAAAAAAGAATCTCCTCTGGCCCTGCATACCCTTCCTCCTCCCCAAAGTAGGCACATAAGCAGCCTTCTCATTGGAGGGGAGGCCTGTGCTCCTGACCTGAGAAGAAGATTTAATCCCAGAACAAGGGGGAGGCAAATATCTATGAAAGAGATAAGAGAGCCTGGAGCTGCCTTAGCTTCTTGTAGATGATTGGGAAACACTGCAACTTGCAAAAGGCTGGGCTAGGTTTTCTCTCTCTCTCTCTCTCTTTCTCTCTCAACTATTGCCTTGGTCCAACATTTCTTGTTCCTCCATTTCTCGTTCCTCTGATAAATGTTGATTTTACAGAGGTATCAGTTTTTACTCTCTCAGAACCTATGAAGGAAAAATGTTCTTTTCCTTTCACATCGTATGTTAAAGAGCACTGTAAGAGCCCCAAAAGTCACCTGGTTGCAGAACATGAGGGCTGGAAGTGGCCTTAAATCTAATTCAATCCTCTTACCTCACGTTAGAAAACTGAGCCTCAGAGAAGGTAAGTACTGCTCCAAGTCAATTGCTGAAAAACATGCATCTCTCTTTATTCCGTTGCATCCTGCCTCTTTCTAAATAAAATGAGGAGTAACCTCAACCTTATAAAACCTTATAAAATCTTTAAGGTAATACTGTAGAAAAAGGCAAGCTGGACCAAGGAATCCAGAGAGAGTCATAGGACAGATGGCACAGCTGATACATTTAGCCCTGAGTATTATGACAGGACCCAGGGCACATGGTGGCACAGAGGACTCTTGACTCCTAAGATTACTGGTCATATTCCCACCAGCTTGTCGGTGATGCTACAGAAATATTAAGGAACACATTGGAACTGCAAATGTATCAACAAAAGAAGAGAGTTTACCAAGGTTTGTCGTTGAGAGAGGGGTTGTGAGAACTCCCAGGGAATGGTTAGGAACGCCCCTGAGAATGCAGCAGCCTTTGGAGGTCGCCACTCCATGCCTTATGAAAGAAACATGTTAGTAAAATGTACAACAAAGCAGGACCTAATTTTTTAAGTTAAAGAACTGCCACCTATGACCTGCTAACCTATTGACATGATATGTGTTTTATAATGACGTAAAAAAAAACAGAACAGGGAAGGAGAGGTCCAAAGTAAGGTCAGTTGCTCTTCACTTACTCTTGACATAAAATCTTTCTTAAAAAAATGAACTAGAGAATCAGGGTGGTGCCTGTGGCTCAAAGGAGCAGGGCGCCAGCCCGTCTGCTGGAGGTGGTGGAGAATCCTTATGAAGGAGGACTTGCCCACTGATTCTATCTGTTCATGTGAAATCATATAATTCAGCATCAGCTCCTGCAAAAGCACCACTTTTTTAAACGTCTTCAAACTAAATAGCCGAGACAGTTATTTCAGTGACATTTATATTGTCAATGGGGAAGTAAATAGCTGAAGGGTTGGTTAGTGATCAAGAGATGATTTAATCCCAGGACACATGCATCAGTTTTGACTCCACTCTCTCACGTTTGGAAAATTATCAGTTAATAAAGATTTTATTCAGTCTAACAAGTCACAGACCCTGTGGGGAACGTGATCTGTTTTTCAAAGCCTTATGTTTTACCTCATTTAGTTCGGGGAATTTAAACTCTTTGGAATATATTTCAAAATATCAGGTCTCAAGGCTTGCTTGTTTTTGTTTTGAAGGGTGTTTCTATGCCTCCTATTTGAAAGAGATTAGACATGTTTTAAGGGGATTTAAGGAAAGATGAGGAAAATCTATAAGTTTTATGAAAAGAAGAGAAGGATGCAGAGGGCACAGATTATAGCTATCAGCTATAAAAAACATGTAACGATAGCAGATGATGTTCCTTTATTTCCTATAAGACACGGAATAATGAAATGGGCTTTTGCAAAGAAGACTGTTGACAATAAAGAATGTGCCAATGAGCAATTAAGAGGTCTAGGAACTACCTGAAAAGAAGAATAGTAGAAAGAACTGGGGGCCATTACCCTAGAGCTGAGAAAGTGTGAAGGCAACATACTAGCTTTCTTCAATAACCATATCGCTCTGTACAACAACAACCCAGTGAGTGGAAGTTTTGAATAGGTAGGTGCAAAATTAACACAGGAAAGTCCTCCCTTTCAATGGAATGGGCTGCCATGTACTTTTAAAGCATTCTTACCAAGGTATTTTAGTGTAGGTTGGATGACCATATTGCAGGGATATTGCATGAGGATTCCTGAAATGGACAGGTGTTTTATTTGGTAATCACAAAGGCTCTTGCTACTCAAACATTGTGGACTCAACACAACAAAATAAGATGTAAATAATCTACAAAAGCAACCTCATGAGTACATTTATACTCAGAGCTACCACATGTGAAGCAACCAAATATTATTGCTTTGCTTTCTTTGATTCTACTTAAAACCAAACCTGAGAATATTTTCTTTCCCCACCCCCAAAATTGCTGCTCTACTTCCCCATCCTCAAAGTCCAAAGTGGTGAGTAAAAATGCACTTCAAACATCAGTAGTAGAATTCTAGCAAATTTTAAAGGGTATGCTAGATAAAATTATGCTATATATTATGCTATATACCAGAAATCCCCAATAACAGCTCTTTTAATGAGGTAATTATGTGTTTGTTTTTCATATAACAAAATCCAAAAGTGGCCTGAGGAGACCTCCACAGTGATGTCAAGGATGCAGATGCCTTTCTTTGCACCATCCTCAGTATGTAGTTTTCACCTCATGGTCCAGGATGGCTGCTGGAGCTCCTGCCTACATCTCAGACAACAGGAAAGAGGAAAGAAATAAAAGGCACACCTTCCCCCTTTTAAATAGCTTTATTGGAACTCTCCCAAAATAATTTTACTACCTTTACTCACGCAGATACAGATTCAAAGAAGGCTAGAAAACAGCTATTTATATGGATAGCACAGGCCCAGCTAAAATTCAGTTTTCTGTTACTATGGAAAAAAAAAAGACTAGATATTGAGAAGCAACTTGCAGTTTCGCCTGAACAGACTTTAGGTAGTATACAAAACAATATAATATTGTTTTCTTGATTTTTGTTTCCTTCCATATTTTAAAGTGAATCTACTTAAAGCAGAGAACAAGCTTTTATTGTAAATGGTAAAAGGAAAGTTGCGAGTGGAATTTTACCTTGTAAAATAATACCAGAATTATGAAAATATGTTGTTTTATATTTAACACAGTCTAGATTATAATATTAATTATTCATTAGTTTTTTCCCAAGAATAAATTGAGTGCTGATTATTTAATTTGATATTATTTTAATGAGAAAATAATATGATTTAATAATAGGGCATTCTTCATTTCTATTTCCTGATGATGGAGAGAAACTATGTGTGAAAATATGTTTCACTTTTACCAAGAGCCTCACTTAGGGCTTTGATATCCAATAATTCTTTTTCTTTTTCTTTCTTTCTTTCTTTTTTTTTTTTTTGAGTAGAGGGGACAGAGTCTCATTATGTCGCCCTTGGTAGAGTGCTGTGGAGTTGTAGCTCACAGCAACTTCAAAGTCTTGGGCTTAAGCGATTCTCTTGCCTCAGCCTCCCAAGTAGCTAGGACTACAGGCATCTGCCACAATGCCTGGCTATTTTTTGTTGCAGTTGCCATGGTTGTTTTAGCTGGCCCAGGGTGGGTTCGATCCCGCCAGCCTTGGTGTATGTGGCTGGCACTGTAACCGCAGTACTACAGATACTGAGCCCCAAATAATTCTTTTAAAGAATGGATCCTAGCATCAAAATTCCAGATGTTTTGCTTCAAAATTGTCATTGGTCTCCTTCTGCCAGATTCCTATTTGTCAGGGTCTTTGAGTGCGATATGATTAATTTTCCCATAGCACTTGAATTAACTTCATGAAATCTTTAATGGTCTGTAAGATTTGTAACCTCAATTTACAACTGTGTTTTACCACAAGATGTTCACAACTTTCTGTCTGTAGAGACTCATCTACAATTATTATGACAGATGTGTCGAAATACATACTACTCTTTAACAAGTAGGGATGTTTCCTTGGGCCCTAAAATTATAATTGGACAGATCATTGGTCAATAGTTTTGTGTTAGGAAGACTTGTTTTAATAACAACCTTGTAAGTACAGGATCTTGGATAACAATGTTTTGGATAAGGAGGACTTTATTTATTTCTCAATTTATATGTTGTATTTAAGTTACATAGTCAGAAAAAATAAATAGAAATGGGATTTGGAAGGTGAACATCTACCATATATCAGGTGCTATGTTTGCTGTGTTTGAAGCATTGTGCATACTCATGCCTATGATCATCACAGGAAGTCCACAAGTAAAGAAGGCTGTATAAAGCTCTCATGTAAGTCCAGGCCTCTCTGACCCCAAGGCCTAAGCTCTTTACTCTTGAAATGTGTTATGGTTCCAGATTTTGATAATTGTGTTTTTCATGTATTATCATTAATAGAAGGGACAGGCAAAATAGAACCTTTTCTTCTGGTTAGCTAAACATTAATTGGGTTTGAAACTTCCTGGAAGGCAGAAGGCCTTTATATTTTTAAGTGGTTTTTAGCACCCCTGCAGATAAATTAGCATGCTTGCAGCTACAAGTAATTGAAACACTTTATGCACATTTAGACTAGCGACTATCAAGTGAGACCCCTGTCCCAGCAGCACCAGCATCCCCTGGGTTCTTGTGAGAAATGCAGATTCTCCACTTCCACCCTGGATATGTGAACCAGAATCTCTGAGGGCGGAGCCCAGTAATTTGTCTTTCAACCGGCCTTCTAGGCAAGTCTAAACTTTGAAAACCACTGTTTTAGACAAAAAGGAAATTTATTTTCTCACCAAGCAGGAAGTAGAAAGAAAGGCTGTCCCTGGCTTCAGCAGAATTGGGGCCAAGTAATGCTTCTCCATGACTCTCTTGCGTATATCCTTCCCCAGGGACTGGCTTTTCCTCGGGCTGACTTCCCTCATGACCACAACACCCAGAGGCAGAAAATGAGCCATGCCTTTGTTTGTCTTTTTCAAAGAGTGAAGGCACCTTTCCCAGAAGTCTTCCCACCAGGCTTGCTCTGCCAGAATCCTATTACCTGACCACATCTTCAGCCAGTTACTAAGCTGAATGGGACAAACACAACCAGATGAACCTGACCGAGACCCACCCTCTGCCATATGGCCACACCAAGGAGGCAGATACCTGAGTAAAGGTGAGGTTCTTGTTGAAAGAAGAAAGCAGAGCTAGCAGTTGGTACAGGGGAACAGATGTTTCACAGGCTACTACAGAGTGTCAGCTGCAAACATGAACATGGTTGACTGACACTGCACCAAAGTCTTGGCTCTAGAAGGACTTCTTGAAATCCATAAATTTGTTTTAATTATCTGATTATTCTACTTTGTTAGTCTTTTAAAATTTCAGGTCAAAGGCAGCAACCTAGACTGCATAGCATTTTAAGTTTTGGTGATTATGGTCTGACATTTAAAATCAGCTAGGCATAATAATACATTAAAGAACCTTTTAGTAGCATCCTCTAAAGATCTGTTTCATCTATTTTAGCTAAATGTTCTATATTTTTATACCAGAGCTCTGAGATAATTATAATTAAAAGGACACAAAACCATGACTAAAAATATGTATTTTCCTTCTACCATCTTTGTGCTTCTTCAAATGACAGGTGTTTCTTAAGAAAGAAAATTCTATTCATTGCTATCTGTGCTATCTTTTCTATAGCAAAAAGAAATGAATTTTAAATAATGACTTTTTAAAAGAGAGAAAATCTGAAATGATGAACAGATTGCTTTGATCACTGCTTTGCTGAACGACTCAGACAGTTGTTTGGAGTCAGGTAGGAATACAGCAAACATTTAATTTTTGCTTGCTTCACACATGAAAGCATAAATTGGGAAGATTAGTAATTACCAAATCCTCTGCTCAATCAGACACGAATGCCACATAGCCCTGCAATTGTTTAGCCTTAATATGAATTGATCTCAGCAGATGTAGCAAACTTAGTCCATCCCCATAGCAGTCTGAAAAATATTCACGAAGCCTGCATTTCATTGTTGATCTGTACTACAAGGCTCCTCATCTCCCCCATTTCTTCAGTTTTTCAATTACGTGCTTGCCTCATTTATATTCCACATCTGATCAAATACCAAAAAATGTGGATTAGTCACATTCCTACATAAATTTAAACATTATGTAACAAGTGTCCCAGCAGTTTGAGAACAAACCTCAACGTGGCATAGTGGAAAGAGCCCTGGGCTGGAAAACAGACTCTCTCTGCCTTTTAACCCCAACCCTACCATCAGTCTGCCTGATAATTGCAGGGTAATTCACTTCACACTTTCAGGCCTTAGATTGCAATTGTCAAAATTAGGAGATTGGCACTTGTCTCTAAACTCCCTGCCAGTTCTACTGTCCTGATCAGAGACAGACGGGAGGAGGGGAAGCTCAACATCATGTGAAAAACCCTCAGGTTCACATCTCAGCTCAGCTACTTATTAACTGCGTAACCTTGGGCAAATTATTTATAGTCTCTGAGAGTGTTTTCTCATGGGCAGGATAGAGATAATATCAACCTCCCTCTCGGGTTTTATGAGACTTTAAGAAAAATACATCGGGAATAGGCTGTCCTTGTTACTGTAATATTTCAAATGGAGAGAAAGAATTCCACCTTATTTTTTCTCCCCCTGTTCTTAACAACTCAAATTCTTGGGGCAAAAGAAAAGAAGTTAGTAACAAAAAATAATGCCAGGCTCGGTGCCCAGAGCTCAGTGAGTAGGGCGCCCGCCACATACACCGAAGGTGGCGGGTTTGAGGCAGGCCGGGCCTGCTAGACAGTAATGACAATTGCAACCAAAACAGAGCCAGGCGTTGTGATGGCTGCCTGTGGTCCCAGCTTCTTGGGATGCCCAGTCATGAGAATCACTTAAGCCCAAGAGTTTGAGGTTGCTGTGAGCTGTGATGCCATAGCACCCACCAAGGGCATAAGACTCTGTCTCAAAAAAAAAAAAAAAAACAATACTGCCAATATCTTCCTTTCTCTACTTTTGTGTCACCTACTTATTAACTTGTTACTGTCAAGATGACAGCTGACAACTTTTTTCTACCCTGAGCTTGTCCAGTGGTTTCTCAAACTCAAATGTGCTTCAAAATCACCTGCAGGCCTTGTAAGGTGCAGATTTCTGAGAGCATCTGACACAGCAGATTTCTGACATTGATGCAGGCATTGTTGCTGGCCTGAGGACCACTCTCCAAGAACCACTAAACTGGTTTGCAGCACGTGACTGAACTGATCAGCAGAATTTTGAGAAGTTTACCAAAGAATACAAGTTTCTAGAGCAGTGGTTCTCAACCTTCCTAATGCCGCGGCCCTTTAATACAGTTCCTGTGGGTTGCGACCCACAGATTGAGAACCCCTGTTTTAGAGTGTACCTTGAGGTTTTGATTTAGTAAGCCTGGCTGGTCCCGAAGCGCCCGGGTGACGCTCCTGTAGCAGCTTTAGTCATTTCTAGTTCCAGGTTGAAAGTGTTCCTGAAGCCTCGGGGGACTTGTCGAAGGAGCAATTTCCTTTTGCAATTCCAAATGCTTCTGGGTCTCTCCTTCAATCTCACTGTCAAATATCATCATTCAGCGTCACCTCAACTTTTCTTGATTTTCCAGATTAACGTGACTTCTGCTCGTTTTCATCCCTAGTGTTAGCAGAAGCCGGAAGTCCTAATTCTGTGTTCTTACCTCTTAAAACATGTATCTTGCTGTGTCTTTTATTTGTATTGTTTATTCTTCACTTCAGAGCCTCTTCCCTTTATAACTAATAAGGCGCTTTAGGGAAAAATCAGTGTCTTATTCAAAGAATGCGCTGGGATAAAAACTTGCTAATCGTAGTTGATCAAAACAGATGTCAAACGAAACCAAATTTAATGGTTTAAAGAAATCTAGTCACCACCACCTCCACCACCCATGTCATAAACCTCTGTTTTCCCCAAATTCAGCAGTGATTACTAACATTTATTAAGCTAACCTGATGGACATTCTGAGTGTGAGGCACCATTCAAGCACTTAGCCTGTATCAACAGTTCTAATTCATTTAATCAGATCAAGGCATCTTGTAATCATCAAGGCAATGTTTTTTCCTTTAAACCATTCCAGCAGCCACAACCATCTTTAGCAGGTAAGCAAAAATAAAGAGACCAGATGAGAAGTAAATGAGGAACAGACAGAAGTCATAGCTAGACAAAGAAGCTGCCTCCCTGCACCGTGAGTCAGGGAATGCTAACCTCGGCCGTGCTGACTCTGCAGCCCTTACCATGGTTCCTTAACACAGTCTGAAAAGACTGCTACACTGATGGAAACAAGCCTCTTCTTTTTTGTAAAACAGACTTTGGGGGGAGCAATTTTAGGTTAAGAGCAAAATTGAGAGGAAGGTACAGAGGTTTCCCATATAGTTCCCTTACCCTAGAAACCCAGGGCCTCCCAAATATCAAAATCCTCCACCCCGAGTAGTGCATTTATTATAATCAATGAACCAACATAGACACATTGTTATCCCCCAGAGTCCACAGAGCATGTTAGGGATCACTGTCCGTGTTGTGCATTCTATGGGCTTGGACAAATGCTTAATGATGTGTAGCCGCCATTAGAGTATCATATAGCGCAGTCTCGTTGCTCTAAACAGCCTCTGTTATTTATTCCTTCCTTCCTCAGCTTTCATATTTGTTTAAAATGTGAGCAGGAGAGCAAAATCTTAAACCAAGTACAAGAAAATATGGGTCAATACCACTAATGACAGTATGTGTGAGGCATATAACCGCCGTGAACTTATTTCATTACAGGCAACATTACTAATATCATCTCTCCTTGTGATGGTCCAGTGAGACAGTATCATTTAAAAGAGAGCCATTTTAGTAACCGCACAACATGTGTGGAATTCAGCATGTGTAGCACTGCTAGGGGCAGGTACCATGATTTTTAGCACCTTCACTTTGGGGAGCCTCCAGTTCGTGGGGATCAGAGATGCTATACTTTCTGCAATGAGCAAATAGTCCCGTACAATGAAGAATTGTCCTGCCTTAAGTGAATTGTGTAAAGTCAAAGACTATTCAATTTGAGAAGCCAGCCATTTCTGTAAGTGAAAAACTTCTTTATAATTATCCAAGTGTAGATCCTTACTTGATTTAACATATAAATGCCAAGTAGTTTTGCATGGTTATGACTTGCATTGAATTTTCCAGATGAAAATTGCCATGCATATTGAAAAAATACAGGATTTAGTCTTGTTCAGATTTTTCCAAGGATTACTTGTCATTTTGTAATTTACATCATTGTTGCATCCTGTGGGACCAGAGTCACAAGGGCCACATGCTGTTTCATTTTGTGTTTGCAACTGCAGTATTCACAGTGATTTACATACTGATATAGGCGTATGTATACATATACTCATATCTATACGCATTATGCATTTATATATATACATAAGTGAACACATATATATACATATTTACATTACTCTTATTTTTAAAATGTGAAAACTTGTTTAAATAGAATGATACTAGTGGCATATTTTCAATTTCAAACTGAAGATCTTTGGGCATCTAGAAGCAGTTGACTAGCTCTCGTTCTCTTTAGTGCAGTTGTACGTACACATACGCATGTTGACGCACACAGCATCTGGGTATAAATCACTTTTATCTTCATTGCCTTTTCTAGTACAGTTAAGGCAACATAGATGTTTTTGAAATTATGCTTGTAGATAAGCTATTTTATCTCTGAAGTTAATTTCAGAATAGCCGAAGGCCAACACAAAATATATAGTCTCTAAAGGGAGAGCTGAGCCTGAGAAGGTTGAGAACTGCTGTGCTAAAGAGATGGTAATAATGGTATTTGTCCTTGGTTTTGCACAGGAGATGGACTGAATGACAATGAGCTGGGGATAGACGTCTCTCTGCTCTCTGTGATGTCAAGGGCATTATAGTAAGCGTCTCCCCACTTGCTTCCTCTGCCCTCTCCTGTGTGCCCATTAGTTATGGTTTGCCAGGGTAATCTACGGACAGATCCTAGACAGTATTCTGCAAGATAAGTCAGCCATGGGTGTGGGGGTAATCCGGAGGAACAATGGCTGCTGGCACAACTGGACCCTTAATTTGATATCCACATGTGCATTTGCGCCTGGGGGCTTACGGAGAATGCCATGGTGTCTCTCCTCAGCATCTCCGCTAAGTGCCAATTACAGCATTTATTCTAATGTGGTTATACCCTGGGCTGTGTTTAAAATATTATTCTACTTTTAACCACTTACTGAGAAAGATTTTTCCATCAAATGTGTCAATAAGTATGCGGAAATGTGTCTGAACATTTGAGGAGAGCAAAGAGGACTTAAGGCACAAGTCAGGAATGAGACTCATTTCCCCAACCTTACAGCACGTACTAGGCACTTCTACAAACAATACCTCCTTCATTCTCAATAGTCATTTTATGAACCGAATCATCACCACTATTTATAACAGAGGAAATAGGAGTAAGAGTAAGGGGCACATTTAAAGCTTGCGGGTAAGTGCAAAATTTGGGACTTAACACTTCTGTCATCTGATTTTAAAGCCAAACTTCTTTCCATTTTTGCCCCATATTTGCCCATTTTCTGTCCCCAGCCTATGCAATGTATTTGTCTATGCAGATCTTTTTTGAACCCCTATTGTGAGAAGGACATGGCAATGGATATGACCTTGACTTTCCCTTTTGAGAAGCTCACAGAACTATAAACACTAATATATGTGTGTGTGTGTATGTACACATATATGCATTCATATACATATATACGTAAATAGACACATATGTGTATTCTTATTATCCTTACTTTAAAAATGTGAAAAGTAGTTTAATTGGAATAATACCATAATAGTTGAATGCTGTCTTAATTTCTACCTTATAAATTTTGGTATATACAAACATTTGGCTACTTCATTACTCTCTTTGGGGTAGTTATACCTACTTGTATACATATTAAAGCATATTTAGTTACAAATCACTTTTAGAACCATCCTCAGTTGACAAATAATAAGGAATATAGGGACTAAGATACCACAGAGCTATAAAAGAGGTTTTAGCAGAATGTCTGCCACCATCAGTTCCTCCTTATCTATCTGGGCACACCACTCCTTCCATCCAAAAGTCAAGTTCAGCTCCCTTTTCATTGAATTTAGGCTGCACTGTGACTTGTTTTGGCCCATGGGATTCAGTAGATGTGCCCTTATGTCAGCTCAGTGCCTAGACAGGCCTTAAGAGGTGTCAGAGCCTCCAATTTGATTCTATTAGAGCCCTAAGGTACACTGAAAAGAGCTCAGTTGCCCTGATAGAAAGTGAGACTTTATCATCCTCCAAATGTCCCAGCTTCTCTAGCCCAGGCTCCAGACAGGGGATGGAGCTATCTCAGATCCTGCAACCCTGGTGGTGCGGCCATCAGCTGAAACATGGGAGCAGAGATAAGCCATCCCTGTTGAGGTCTGCTGAAATTCTTGACACATAGAATAATGTGCAGGAGAACCTTTTTTTTTTTCTATAAGCCATTCATTTGAGGGAGGTTTATTATATGGCAACAGACATCAGAGGTAAAATTACCATGGGAATATTTGGAGAGAAACATTATTTGAGGTTAATCTGAGAGAGATCCGGAGAAGTAGAATTTGAGCTGAACCTCAAAGGGATGAGTGGACCCTGAAGAAAAAGTTGCCATAATCCTGCCCACTGTGTTTCTACCCACTGGGAACATCTGTGCTATCTTAGAAGCAAAACACAACAGATGACAGTTTATCCAAAATACAAGAAAAAGACTCAATGGCCAGAATTTTGCCTTGGAGATGAAGAATGCCCCCATCCTGCATCTATCTGAAAGAGACTTGTGAGGAGCCAACAGCCTTATTCCATCCGAGCCTTCAGAGAAGGTGCTGCTGCACTCCACTCCCCACTCAATATTCGTTTGACAGCTTCTTACAGTTTAGTCTTCCCACTACTTCCCCTTAAAGGCCCCCCTCAACTGTACCAAGGTCCTTTATTTTCAGCTATAGAAACATGCTACCATTTCCCCTCTAGCTTCTTAATTTTTGTGACTTCCAAAGGAACCACTTTCCAGTTCCTTTTTCCTAGTAGGTACTCATGAAGCGGAAGTGGAATTATCCGGTACTCAGTGTGCAATTAACGTGTTATAAAGAAAAAAAAAGTTTTCTTCTTCTTCTTCTTCTTTTTTTTTTTTTGCAAAGGAAGCAATACAAGCCAATGATTTTTGCTAAATTTCTCCTCACAATTTTTAATGAGTCAATGTGTGCTAAGAAGAAGAAATTAGTCAGAGAAGAATGTATCCTATTGTACAGTTCTACTTTTGCAGGGATGAGTCAGGCATTCCCATGCCTTAGCACCTGCTTAAGAGGAGTAGGGTTAGGGGAGAAAGAGAAACTTTTTCTTAAAAACTTAAAAGGAAACACCAGTAGAGAAGCTTTCAAACAGAGTCCACTTGAAAATAGAACAAACCATAGTCCAGTTTGGTTCCATCATTATGAAAAAAATGTCTGAGATGTTTCCCCCTGTCCAGTAAATCATCTCAGCTTCTAATTGGTCCGGGCAAAGCTACTATTCCACTACATAAGGCAAACAAACAAGAGAAGATTTCAGCATGGAGCTCTCATGGAAGGCCTCACCAGATAAACAATTGTTTTTAGCAGTCTACTTTCTATGTGCTTTGTTTGAGAAACACTTCAGTACAAAGTACTGAAGTAAGGTAAGGGGGACCAAGGTGAGCAACACTCAGCCTACCTTCCAAGGGATAGGTAGGCCAGTGGAGGAGAGGAACCTGCGGACAATACAATAAAGGGAGTGCTGGAGGATGGGGAATGGCAGGAATTTATGGAATGCAGCCTGAAGATGGAGTTTGCCAGCCTCAAAATACTTTAAAATTGAAATGAGACATTTTTTGTTGCAGATGCTGTTAAACCTTACTCTAAAGAGTGGAACTGAGGGTCAGAAAAAAAAAAAAAAATACCAGCTACTCTCTTATATTTGGACAACCACATCTACACAACTATACCAAGCATATTTCCAGAACCCCAAATGGGAACCCATTATCTAACATATTCTTACAAGACAAAAATCTTAGAAGTATGAGGCTGACCCAGGGTTGCAGTAGCAACAGCACAGAGAGGCTGGAAAACATGTTCACTCCAAGGCTAAGTTTAGGATCCTGCCCCATCTGCATGCACGTAGTTGAAAATGCTTTTGATATTTCCTATCTCTTGAGGATTAATAATATTAGGGCAAGGATGACAGTGTGTTTGAATAGTGCTTTCTCTTGTTGTTGTTTTTTTTAAATCTTAATTATTAAAAAAAATGTAATAGGAACTGGAAAGCGAAACATATGGGAGGGCACAGAAGTGGTAAGCAATTATTTTTAAGTTGGATATATTCAAGCCTCACTTTGGCTAGGACCCAACCAGTAAATATCACTGTGGGAACGCTAACATGGAAACTGGTTTCATCTTTGTTTATTTTGTATTTAATAAACATTTATGGGGAAGCTGTACGCAGGGTATTGTGCCTCCTACAGACCTGCTCGTCCATCTGCCTGGTCAACCTCTCCACAGAGCTAGATTGCCAGGACCGCAAGCTCAGCAAATGAAACTCCTCTGGCCCTCAAATCTGTTCCTCCGCCTGTGCTTCTTATCTTGGGAGGTGACATTCACCACCCTACCAAATGTTCAGGCCCCCACCCCCACCCTTGGAATCATCTGAAGCCTTCTCCTCCTCCCTCACACCTCCCCACAGATCCCATCCAGGATCAAATCCAATAACTTCCTATTCACCCTCTTCTTTCTAGTTAATCTTTCTAGCAGCTTCTTGTGAGATCTGCTTAATCACCAGCTAAGTGAGGATCTCCCATTGTAAAGGGGCAACTATTGTTTTTTGCCGCCCATCACCTAAGTAAACCAATAGCAGTTTAGTTGTTCAGGAGAGAGACGCTTTCTGTTTTCATGGATTAAGAAATGACAGGATGTGCTATAATTGGGTAGGGGAAAGGGAGGGGAGGGGTGGGGGGAGGATGGGTGGAGGGAGGGCAATTAGTGGGAACACACCTACGGTGCATCTTGGCAGGGTACTGGCGAAACTTATTAAAGGTAGAGTATTAATGTCTTTGTATAGTGATCAAGGAAATGCCATGAAGGATATCTGTAACAGTATGATCAAAATATTTTTGAATGTATATGAATCGTGCCCTGTGATTGCACCAATGTACATAATTATGATTCAATAAAATTGTTAAAAAAAAAAAAAAAGAAAAGAAAGTAATGTTTTATGTTTATGGTTTTTTGGAAAGGTCATACTAAAGCTCACCGGCCCATTGTGAGGAGCAGATGCTGAAAAGTAGAATTCATCACTAAAGATGAAGTTTTCATGATGGAATACTAAATATCAAGACAGTGTATATTTGAGCTGATGCAGGTCTCCAAGCAGGAGAATGTTCATGTAAGAGAATGCAGAAAGAATTAGGGCGCATGTAAAATGCTGGCTTGAGGGACAAATAATAACACCCCTGAGGTTTGGCCATGACTTCAGACAAATGTCTTATGGCTAAGAAGAGAGCAATAAGCATAAAATGATCCCTAATGGGAAAAAAATTGTGATAATCACTTAACTAGAGGTACAAAGAGAACCGTCGGGATGGAATCCAGCAGACTCTCACTGTGAGCTCTGCCCAAGGAATTGCAGCAGTGACGTGGGGGAAAAAAATCCAAAGAAAATGAATAAGAATAAATACAACAAGTCTTTTGATTGAAGTAAAAACTATTTAAGCAAGCGAGGAGTCCCAAAAAGACATGAAGCAGGAACAGTCTTGCCTTACCCTGTACTAAGATAGCCAGTTATTAGTTCTGTAATATCCTTAAAGGAGCTTAGAGAATTTGAGCAATTTTTCAAAATTCACTTTTTTAGAATATGAATGACAGATCTGAAGATTGTCCTAAAGCTCTAGAGTGCCAAGTCTTTATCATTCCAGGAGAACTCAATGGCATTATAAACCCAATGTCATCAATATAGTATGTGATGAAAATATAACTTAGGGTGAGATGAAAAATTGGCTTTAAAAGTAAACAAAAGAGGGGGGCTCCTGTGGTTCAGCGAGTAGGGCGCCGGCCCCATATACCGAAGGTGGCGGGTTCAAGCCCGGCCTCGGCGAACTGCAAAACAAAAAAATAGCCGGGCGCTGTGGCGGGCGCCTGTAGTCCCAGCTACTCGGGAGGCTGAGGCAAGAGAATCGCTTAAGCCCAAGAGCTGGTGGTTTCTGTGAGCAGTGTGACGCAATGGCAATCTACCCAGGGCGATAAAGTGAGAATCTGTCTCTACAAAAAAAAAAAAAAAAAAGTAAACACAAGAGTATCCCTCCTTTGCAAATACTATATTAAATAGAAACTTATCTTAAGTTTATAGAAATAATAGTTCTCAGAGATTGAATGCATTTCTTAAAATTCAGAATACCTACTTTTCATGGCAAAA
>CAUYON010095601.1:0-10281 GCA_963573935.1 Arctocebus calabarensis
TTGATACTGGCGAGTTGCTCTTTTTGTGACATTTTTGTTTTGCAAAATAAAATGGGCGTAAAAGGTGGTGACTCTTTTCTTGTTCTTTAGGTTAAAAACAAACTTAGCGAATAGGGCGCCGGCCCCATATACCGAGGGTGGTGGGTTCAAATCCGGCCCCGGCCAAACTGCATCAAAAAATAGCTGGGCATTGTGGCGAGCACCTGTAGTCCCAGCTACTCGGGAGGCTGAGGCAAGAGAATCGCCTAAGCCCGGAAGCTGGAGGTTGCTGTGAGCTGTGGCTGCACAGCACTCTACCAAGGGTCACAAAGTGAGACTCTGTCTCTACAAACAAACAACTATGTCCACGTCTAGGCTATTCAATTTACAGAAGAGAGGCTATATCGTTCCAAGGCTCAAAACAAGGAAGCTGTTGAAGGTACAATAACAATGGTCCAGGTGAGAGATGGTGAAAGGCTGGACCGGCAGAGATGCTGAGAACAGAAAGAACAGAGTCCAGGATGTTGGTTCTGCCTCCTCGGCAAGACTCGGTGACCAACTAACCGATGGATCTGGAAAGGAGGAAAGAGAGAAGAAATCATAGTCAGTTTTCCACTCCGGGCCATAGAGCGATGGTGGTGCTGCGACCTAAACTCATTTTGGGGTGGGAAGATTTGGCGGGGCATTTGGGACACAGAGGCTGTGTGTGGGGAGTCCTCGGGGCCTGGGGACCTGGTTGTTGTGCAGGGAAACAGACCGGCTCTCAGGAAGAAGGTTAGGATAGTGCTGAGGATGTGGGGTTGACTCCTGGGCACGTTGTGACAGAGGTCACAAGATGAGTCATCCCATAATTGAGACGTTTATAGTTCATTTTCTTACATTCTCCAACATCCTGTGAGAACAGACGGGGCCACTTCTTTGAACCCCCCACCCCACTCGTGTGCCGGGTGACGGAGACATCCATGGTGTTGTTCGCAGTTCTGGACATGTTTTGTTGACACTTTAAGGGCGGCATCTACTGCAGGAAGCTGCCCTAATTCTACTTTGATCTCAATGACAACCGTATGAATGTTCCAGAAGGCCTGTACCTCCTAGGCTTGTGTATTAAGTATTTGATATCTAAATATCCGATTTCTTCCCCCTCACAATTCTTGGACACCCCAGCAACCCAGATAACCATCAGTAAAAGGCAGTCTACCCACACGATGGAATATTATTCATCATAAAAGGAAGCGAAGCACCGACCCGCGCTGCAGTGTGCGTGAACCTTGGGGATATCACGCCAGACACAGGAGGCCACATATTGGATGATTCCATTTCTCAATGTGCAGAATGGGTAAATTCAGAGACAGAAAGCAGGTGGGTGGTTATCCGGGTGTGGGGGTTGGGGAAGGAAACTGTTTAAGGGGTTTGGGGTTTCCTTTTCGGGTGATGAGATTGTTCTGACAGTAGTTAGAGAAGGCGATTGTATAACATTATGAATGTACTAAATGTTCCTTCTAACTTATCAAATGTATAGAAATTGTTCACTTTAAAATGGTTCGTTTTATGGCATGTGAACTTTACTTCAATAAAAAAATTAAATAAAGGAGAAATGTCCAAACATGAGGGTCAGAGAGGGGAGGAATCTGGGATCCCAGATTAGTTCAAAGCAAAAGAGACGTAGTCCTTCTAGCCAGCAGATTTTACACGTCCAATGTGGCAATGTGTTTGCTCATTCGTTGTACGTTTAATGAGAACCTGGTCTGTGCCAGGGAGTGTTCTGGGTGTGGGGTCCTTGCCCTCCTGCAGCTGATGGTCTAGCTGGTGAAACAGGCTAACCAGCCATCAGCACAGAAATATGAAACATGTTTCAAGTAGGAATGAGTGCTCTGGGAAAAAGATGGTAAAGACGACATCAAGGGTGAGTGAGTGAAGACAAGGCATGTTTGAGAGAAGGTGGCCAGCAAAGGCTTCTCTCAAGAGGAGACATCGGAGCAGACAACTCCTTACAATGAGAGAGTGAGGCCTGTCCATATCTGGGCAAAGCACTCTCCAGCAGAGGGAACAGCGAGTTCTAAGGTCCTGGGGCAGAATAGGGCAGCTGGGCAGCCAGTGTGACTGGAGCAGAGGCTCACTCATGCCCAGAGACCTGCTGCATCTGGGCTGGGGTGTGGGTGGGCATCCCAGTGCAGCCAGGACTAAGAACCCCAGCCTTCAAAGGTCTCCTCCCTCCGTGCCATCTTTCTCCTAAAAAAAGCCAACATGAAACTAATACATGCTCCATAGTCCCTTAAAGTGGTTGTGGGTCATCCTTTTTTGTGCCATGAATTGCTTGGACAGTTTGACAAAGCCGGTGGACCCTTCCTAAAAATAATGTTTTTAAACACACAGCATGAAACATAAGTTTACGAAGATACCCATTTGTACTAAAATAGTTATCACAGTATGAAACAGACTCCAAAGGTAGTAATTACATGAGCTTCTTTGCAGATGCATTAAAGAATGCAATCTCGTGGGTCTGGAACTTCATTACTTTGAAGCAACAATGAGAGTTGGCTCAGCACCCGTAGCTTAGGCCCTTGGTTAGGGCGCTGGCCGCATACACTGAGGCTGCAGGTTTGAACTCGGCCTGGGCCTGCTAAACAACAATGACAACTGCAACAAAAAAATTACCAAGCATTGTGGCGGGCACCTGTAGTTCCAGCTGCTCAGGAGGCTAAGGCAGGAGAATCACTTAAACCCAAGAGTTTGAGGCTGCTGTGAGCTGTGGTGCCACAGCACTTTACTGAGGGCAACATAGTGAGACTCTGTTGAAAAAAAAAATGAGATTCAATGATACAGTTGCAACTGAATCATCTCTGATTTTCTTTTTTTAAACTGGGAATAAAGTCCCAGGTTCTGCTAATTGCTGTGGTTTGTTGCTTATATTCATAACAGAAGGGAATGCGTCAGAGGCTGGTAAAATGAAGACAGAGGACTTTCCCCCCAACTGAGGCGGGTGCCAGTTTGGAACTGGCTGACTCCTTCCCCAACCCCACTTGCTGCCGAGGGGCGACTGCACCCTTCTCCGAGCCTCTAAGTTTTCCTTATATATGTTAATGGGGCCTTGACTTCTGTGTTTGGAAACCTTCCAGAACCCTCCTATGCTGCAGCATTATGTAAGGAGACTCCTACTACCTTAATTTGCTCCCCAACAAGACCCAATTACATACACACATTCTTTTCCCCCTCCCTCAGGTGCTTTAGCTGCTAAGTCAATAATTTATTCCACAGTAGTCTAGATTTGTTGTTTTTAAAGGCCAGCCAGCCATGGGGTCTTTATGCACTGGTTCAGCATGCAACTTTTCAAAAAAGAACTGGAAAGAATTTGTTGCAGGGCAAAGGCGCAGAGCAGAGTCACAGTAAATAGTAGAGCTCTCCCCCCCACACACACACCCTTCTTCATCCCTCGGGCCGTTACACACAGCAGAGAGCCATGTTTCTGAGCAGTCTCTCTTAGCTGTGGGCCCAGGGCCAAGGGGCGTGCTACACATTTTCCCTTATAAATTAATACATTATAACGGGCAACATGAGATGAGTGTGGGGGTGGTGGCCGCTGTGCTCTCTGGTTCCTCTAGGCAGCATTTGTCATTTAAAATTTTACAAAGGGGCTGAGCAAATCCTTGGTTAATAAGGGCTGGAATGTAGCAGGAACGATTCAAACCACAGGCACAATGGCACATGGGACCTGGAAGAGCAAGAAACTAGCCTTTCAGATTTATCTTTTGTTGGAATTTTTTTTTTTTTTAAATAAGAAGTTCAGCTAATCAAGGAGATTTAGAGACCTGTATAGCAAAAAGCCACATACTCCCCACTGGGTTAAGAAAGGAAACATCACCAAACAAAACAATTGACACCCTAGTGTCCCACCAGAGTTAGAGTTATTCTGAATTTGGTGCTAATAATTCATGTGTACTTCTTTTCCTTTCTTTTCTTTTCTTTCTTTTTTTTTTTTTTGAGACAGGGTCTCACTCTGTCCCCTTGGTTAGAGTACAGTGGCATCATCATAGCTCACAGCAACCTCAAACTCCCGGGCTTAAGAGGTCCTCCTGCCTCAGCCTTCTGAATAGCTGGGACTTTAGGTGCCTACTACCACCCCCAGCTAATTTTTCTATTTTTAGTAGAGGCAGGGTCTTGCTCTTGCTCAGGTCGGTCTCAAACTCCTGAGTCCAGCCGATCCACCCACCTTGGCCTTCCAGGGTGCTAGGATCACAGGTGTGAGCGACCGTGCCTGGCTGTCGTTAGACTTTTGTTTTGAGAAACACTGCTCTAAGGGAATGTGTTTAGGACAGGGACTACAGGGTTACACAGTGTGTAGCTTAAGCTTTCCAACATGCTGCCAAAACGCTTTTTAAATGGTTATATTGATAAGTACTTCACTTTCATTAAATTTTCATAGCTCCTCCTTACTACTCTAACGCACAAAGCTTGCTAATGAGAGCTAAGAACAATCTTATTGCCCCACAGAAGGTCAGAAATCAAAATCACAGCATCCTAGAAGGCTTCAGAAACCACAGAGCTCACTCTCTGTAGCCATTAACCAACCATGTTTCCTTGATATCAAAACACCCTGGGGTCTGTATCCCAAGAGAGAGCTCCTCTTTTAGGCACGCCCTCTCTTGGCAGAAAGGCATCAGGCAAAGAGGATGACAATGACATGTCCTTCTTTTGTCACTATCCCTGTGTTATGTCCACCTGCCTGAAACTAGAGGGAGGGAGGGAGGGAGAGAGAGAGAGAGTGAGAGAAACTCAATTCTCTGTTTAACAGCCACACAACAAGAATCTTTGAAGAAATGTTACAAAGCCCAAAACCTTTAAAACATAACTTTCATAATGGCCAAGATACAATCCAGAATTAATTAATAAAGAACCAGAAACATGGAGCCCATCTTCAAGAGAAAAGATAAAAAATGAAGACCAATTTTGAGATGACTCAGATTTTGGAATTGCCAGATAAGGATTTTAAAGCAGCCATTATTATTGCATTAAAAAGTGTAAAGGAAAGCATGCTCACAATGAACAAAAAGATGGAGAGAAATCTCAGCAGAGCAAACAAGGGTCAATGCCTGATAGCAGTGTTTGAACATCCATATCCACTAGAAAAAAGAATCAAATGGAAATTCTAAAACTGAAACATATAACCTAGGAAATAAAACCAGGGACATGAGTCTGTTTTCTCACCTGGGAGCAGGCAAATCAAGTTGCCTGATGGATTAACTCTACCCCAACCTTACAGAATGACTTGTCCTTTAGGGAATATGTCTAAGGATTTTGTATATCATTTCCTCTGCTAGAATCTCTCATTCTATGATCTATTTTTATTCCTAGGGAACTTAGACACAGTTTATTTTCCCCTTTCTGAAACTTCTCTGGCAGCCATGCTTTTAGCCATCAAGAGAACTGCTTCACACCCCACTTGATTGGGTTGGGAAGGGTGGAAGTGTTATTATTCTTTTTTAAATGGTGAAGGAAAAAGCAAGGAAAATGTGATGAAATGTATGTTTTGGACGAGAGTGAAGAAAATAACTTGTCTATCAGAAAAAAGAATGCAAGAACAGGAAATGCAGATCCATTTCTTCACTAGTTTGTATCTACCCAATACATTTACAAATAAACAGACAAGGAAAGTAAGCCTCAGAAGAAAACATATGATGCATCCCAAAGAACCAAAAAAGGGATGCTTTTTCATGATTCGGTATTGCAAATCGACATCCTCGTAACTCCTACGTTCACCTCCCAGGGCCACTGTAATAAAGGACCATAAACATCATAAATGGAGGAGCTCAAAGAACACAAACTTATCCTCTGACAGTCCTGGAGGCTTCACATTGGAGATCAATATGTCAGCAGTGCCCTCTGAGGATGCTAGGGACAAGTCCGGGTCTCTTCCAGGCCTCTCCACAGTTTGTGGTACCTCCTTGGAAGGTGACAGTAGGACTTAGTTTTCACATGGTGGCCCCTCTGTCCCTGTGTCTAAATTTCCTTAATGATAAGGTCACCAGTCCTATCAGATTAGGGGGCCCAGCATACCCCACTATGATCCTGCCTTGACTAATTAACACCTGCAATGGCCCCATTTCCAGTTTGTGTCATATTCCAAGGTACTGGGGATCTTTAATTCCATGTATAAATATTGCACTTAATTAGGAAACCAGAAGGAAAATCTGTTGCCCAAGATACCGGGGATCAGTATTTCCATGTATGAATTTGGAAGGAGGCACACAATCAAATCCAGAACCCTGCTCTTCACTACAGAATGACATATGTCAACTTAAAAAAATGTTTCCACTATACCCTTGCTGAGTACCGGTGGGTAAACGAAATTGAAATTGAATTATTGCTCATAATTTTTCCATACATGGTGCCCAGTTCCTAAGTTCCTATTCTCTGTGCTATTCCCATCTGATGTATATGTGCGAACTCTCTCTCTCTTTCACACACACACACATCAGTTCAAAGGTTAAATCTCCACAGAGCTATGTATAGAGTGAAATTGAGGCGAAAAAGCAGAACTTGGAAAAACTGAGCTTGGGTCATAACCAATCCCCCAGTGTTTGTAAAACAGTCTGAGAATTTCAGGAAATTCAGGGAGCCCAGAGCTGGGCAGCTCTCTGGCCCTCATGGTGGTCCGAGGCTCTGGGCCCTGCCACACGGCCCTGCTCCAAATCTCTCCCACAATAGCCTGGGGTGGTGCATGGACATCTGGGCAAAGACACAGGTATCATTGTTCTGAGCCCCTCCTCCATCCTCCTGAAAAGCCAGACTGTAGGTCAACGCCAGAAGTGCAGCCAGTGGACCAGAGTGTCAAAGATGCCCCATTTCCCTAAAAAAATACCATATTGTTTCTGTATCAAAGCAACGTGGAGGAGAAGCCAGACCAGGACTCACCAGGTCCCAGTTCGAGGGAGATCTTAGCTGTGACAGGCGTTGAAGTCAGGAAAGGTGACCCCATACGAGCATTTGAATAAATGAACAGATAGTGCTAGATTTTTTCACTCTTCAAAAATTTGCTTCAGTTGAGAACATTCATTTTTAACTCCCGTTCTTCCAGTTGGTGAAGCAAGCTGTGTTTTTGCAAAAGATCAACTCTAATTCAAGAGTATAAACTTCTAGAGATTAGAGAGGGACTCTATGTGACTTCCTTTTTCTTCTTCTTTTTTTGTCTGCAGTATTCCTTGTAGTTTGTCTGTGATTTTGTTTTCAGCAAGTGGAGGAAAATCAGTTCTGCCTGCAATGCCCCTTGTGGCTGCCTGAGTTATGTTCACCGTTGTTAGTTCCTGCTTCCCTGAGTGAACCCAGCCTTGTTGTAGTGTGGAAATGACATGGTATTTTGTGAGGGAAATGGGGCGGTATTGCCACTCTAGAGTACTAGCTGCACCTGTGGATTTGAGTTCTCTGCCATCCCCTTTGCCGTGGCGTTGCATGGGTCACTGAGTAAGTGGGAGGTGTTTATTCCCTTCCTCTGTTGAAGGCCTTGGCCCTGTGACTTGCTTTGGACAGGGAATGAGGATAGACTTATAGTCCTTTCCAAAGCCTTTCCTTCTGCCAGTCCCAGCGTAGTTGCTGTCCATTTGGCCTGAGCATCAATTGACTCCCAGGCCAGCAGGGAACTTGACTTCAGCTGGTTCCAGCTCACAGCTGCTGAGGCATCAGCAGTGGAGTAGAGATGAGCTGTCCCCATCAAGTCCTACTGAAATCAATGCCAGCAAGCTATACATGCCTTCCTGCCTGCCATGTCCTGTGTGTTATCACCAAGTGGTAGTTATTGTCCTGCCCAAACATTCCTTCAATCTGTCCCACACACTGATTTAGTCTCCTCAGCGGTAGTACTTGCTGTTCCAATAACATTCTCAAAATATAAGTGGATTAATGCAAGGAAAATGTGTTTCCCATTCATGCTGGCCTATCATGATCTTCGATATGGTAGTTCAGGGATCCTGATTCCTTCCATATTGTGGCTCCAACCCAGTATCCTCCAATGGATCCTCCATGTCTAAGTGGGAGACAAAGAAGAGCTTGGAGCTTATCTTGGGAGATTTTAGGGACTAGGCCTAGAAGTGGCCATATTATTACTCACAGTCCATTGGCCAGAACTAGTCAGATGACCCCACCTAGAAGCAAGGGGAGCTGGGAAATGTAGTTTGTGGAGGGGGTCCAGGAAGGAGATGATCACTGGCAATCTCTGTCAATCAAACTCTCAAATCTACCCTCCGTTCCACAGAGTGACTCATGTACAAAGCCAGGATCCTTCTGCTTAGGATGCTTCAGTGGCTCTCTCAGCACTTGCCAGTCACTTGATCCAGATCTGAAAATGGCATTCAGAGTGCCTCTCAACTCACTTCCTTCTCTGTTTCATGGGACACCAATACCTGCCCACCCAGTGAGTATCTGCAGCTCTCACCTCTCTCCCTCTGTGTCCAGCCTGACCACACTCCCGCCTGCTCCTGAGACTCAGGTTCTCTGTTGTTCCATTCACACTCACTTTTAGTGCCCCCAGCTCAGTCACCATCCTTAGGGCATCATCTTAGGAGCTGATTCTGATTTTGTTTCTCTTGCCAGACTAAGAGCTCCTGCAAGGCAAGGATGGGGCTTAGTTCTCTAGTGTTTCCCTCCCTAGTGCCCGACACATACAAAATGCTTTAAAAATGTCAATGGATTGAATGGATGGATGAGTTGGCTTCTCTCTTGCAGGAAAAAAACCCTGTGCAAGCCCATCTAACCAAAGTGCCTGCCACACCTACATCCCCTTGCTGGGACCATAGGACCCTTAGCTCCCGCCACAGGGAAGATCTGACAAGCTGCTCAGGAGCCTAACAAATTCTGTCCCCATAATCTGAGTCTCAGGATTTCTGGTCAGTGACACAGAGGGAGTTGGTCCATCAGGAGTGAAGCAGAAGCCAAGAGAAAGAGAGAGAAAGCAGAGTGCTGGAGCCATTGGCCATGCAGCCACGAGGGAGGCGGATGTCTGAGGGGACAAAAGCTTTGGGTGAGTATTAGGAGCAAAATGAAACAATAAAGGAAAAGTCATCAGAGAAGGGGATGAAGGGCGAAGTTGTCCAGATGGAGTGACAGAGGCCAGGGACCCCTGAGATGACACGATACGCTGATCACTAGAGCCTGTGGTGGGTCCCCCATTATATCCCAGGCCCCCAGCTACATCCCAGGCCCAGCCTGGCAGGATGCCCCCTTCTTCTGGGTCTCTTTGAGATTCGATTTGCCTTTATCTTTGAACCCAACATTTGTTAGGCTAGTCTTTGGTCGGGAAACTGATGACGTCTGCTTTGCTTCTAGACACTCCAGACCCCGGGATTTGGAGATGCTGGCACCTGCTGATAGGGCCGAGAGTCTTTCTCCCTCCCTCATGCTCAGAAACCAACTTGCTTGACTCAAGCCCCCCAAAATCTTGTGGCCGCAGCCTATGAAATTGGGTTTGTTTATTAATTTATATTGGATTCTGGCATTTCCTTGTGTTTGTTCTCCCTATAAAGACCTTTTTTATTTAAGTCTGGGAGAGCTGTTTACTGCTTAGCACAGGTGGCATGAAAAAGAGGTTTGAGGGGCCAGAGGCTCTAATGTTACTGCCCAGTGGCCAAGGTATGGAAGGCCACAGGACAGGGCTCTGCTCACCGTGGGTGCAGCTGGCCTCTAGGCAGATGGGAAGAGCTCGGCCTGGATGAGAATAGCCATTTCCAACAGAACCATCCTCATCCCCCAACTCAAGGAGGTTGGAGATCTACGATGAAGGCACCGCCCACCAACCTCCAAGAAGACTCCAAGTGTTAGGTACCAGCTGGGAGAGAGCAGGAATGTGGTAAGAAAAAGTGCTTTTAAAAGAGCCCTCCTGATTTTTCCTATTTCTCTCCTTCTCCTCCTTCCTTACTCTCCTTCTCTTTTTTTTAAATTCCAGAGACTGAAAAGGGTGGAACTGGATAAAGGAGCCTTGGGCATGGTGAGGAAGAAATTGCAGGTAGATTTTTAAGAATGGTTTCAAGCCAAGGGTGTGGGCAGGGGCTGGTTTGCCCGGGATCCTGAAAGGAAGTTAGACAGTTCAAAAGCAGAGTAAGGGCGCCTGTGGCTCAACGGGCTAAGGCGCCAGCCACGTACACCTGAGCTGGCGGGTTCAAATCCAGCCTGGGCCACCAAACAACAATGACGGCTGCAACCAAAAAATGGCCGGGCGTTGTGGCGGGCGCCTGTAGTCCCAGCTACTTGAGAGGCTGAGGTAAGAGACTCGCTTGAGCCCAGGATTTGGAGGTTGCTGTGAGCTGTGATGTCACAGCA
>CAUYON010095603.1:0-36408 GCA_963573935.1 Arctocebus calabarensis
CCTGTAGTCCCAGCTACTTGGGAGGTAGAGGCAGGAGACTCATTTGAGCCCAGGAATTGGAGGTTGCTGTGAGCTGTGATGCCACAGCACTCTATCCAGGGTGACAGCTTGAGACTCTGTCTAAAAAAAAAAAAAAAAAAAATATATATATATATATGGAGAAAGATTCCCCATTTAACAAATGATGCTGGGAGAATTGGCTGGTGACTTGTAGAAGACTGAAACTGGACCTACACCTTTCACCATTAACAAAAATTGACTCTCACTGGATAAAAGATTTAAACATAAGACATCAAACTATACAGATTCTTGGAGAGAGTGCAAGAGAAACACTTGAAGAAATTGGCCCAGGAGAATTCTTTATTAGGAGGACCCCTGGGCAACTGAGATCTGATCAAACTAAAAATCTTCTGCACGGCCAAGAACACAGCAAGTAAAGAAAGCAGACAACTCTCAGAACGGGAGAGGATATTTGTAGGTTATGCTCTGACAAAGGTTTGATAACCAGAATCCACACAGAACTCAAACTTATTAATAAGAAAAGAACAAGTAATCCCATTTCATTGTGGGCAAGGGACTTGAACAGAAGCTTCTCTGAAGATGATAGCACATAGCCTACAGACACATATAAAATGCTCATCACCTTTAATCATTGGAGACATGCAAATCAAAACCACTTTGAGATATCATCTAACTCTCATAAGAGTGGCTCACATAACAAAATCCCAAAACTAAGATGTTGGTGTGGATGTGGAGAAAAGGGAACACTTCTGCACTGCTGGTGGGAGTGCAAGCTAATATGTACTTTCTGGAAAGAAATATAGCGAATACTCAGGGATCTAAAAGTAGACCTGCCATTTGATCCTGCAATTCCTCTACTAGGTGTATATCCAAAACACCAAAAATCACTTTACAACAAAGATATTTGCACCAGATTGTTCATTTTAGCTCAATTCATAATAGCCAAGTGTGCCCATCAACCTATGAATGGATTAATAAATGGTGGTATATGTATACCATGGAATATTATGCAGCCTTAAAAAAGATGGAGACTTTACTTCTTTTACGTTTACATGGATGGAGCTGGAACATATCCTATTTAGTAAAGTATCTCAAGAATGGAAGAAAAAATATCCAATGTACTCAGTACTATTATGAAACCAATTTACAATCACTCAACTTTCACATGAAGAATAGATCACAACAATGGCCCAGGATGAAGGAGATCTTTTATAGAGATCTTTCATGTCCTTTGTTAGATACACTCCAAGATATCTCATCTTCTTTGGCACTATTGTAAAGGGAATAGAGTCCTTGATTGTTTTTTCAGTATGACTATTGTTGGTATATATAAAGGCTACAGACTTGTGAGGTGGGATGAGAGGGGAGGGGAGGGTGAATGGTGGGATCACACCTATGGTGCATAATGCAAGGGTACATGTTGAATCTATTAAATATAGAGTATAAATGTCTTAACACAATAATTAAGTAAACAAGATGAGGTATACATTAAGCAGTGTGATGTAAACATTCCTAATTCTATATGAAATCAGCACATGATCTATGTGTTTATGATTATTTTTTTAAAAGGCATAAACTAGAAGCAGCCCATTTCTTAGAATGATATTTCCCAAAAGGTGCACCTTTACGTAGAGGTTTTTGTTTTCTCTTTTGAGTTTCAAATGCAGGTCATTTCAAAGTTTTCTATGTCCATTTCTCCAAAAAGGTTAGAATTAGGCTTAAAAAAAAAAAAGTCGTACATTGCTTTTTACTTGCCTATAGTCCTAGGATAGATATTTTGTGTGATTTGTGCACAGTCCCATCCCCACTGTTGAAAATAGAAGAGTTAGTATGGAAATAAAAGGATCCTTTTTCCCCTCTTAGTGGGAAGAATACTACAGATAAATCATTACGAGAGTAATTGTGGGAAAAACAAAGATGACCCTGGAGAGGAACGCTTCTAAGAAGCACCATGTTTGGCGTTCTTTGTACTATCCTGAAGAAAACATGCCTTTTCTGACAATAATCAAAGGAAGCTTAGAGTTATTCACCACTGAGACACAATAAATCATTCTTAAATTGTTTCTTTACATCCTTTCCATATAAGCTATACCTTCTAGAACAGATGTCAGAAGGAATGGGCGGGTTCAAGAGGGGGTTTCACAACAAATTCCCCAGATCTCTGCCTTTGCGGGGGGGTGTTATGGAGCAGGAAGAGGGCACTAGGGAACACCCTCCAGGTCTGCCACCCCTGCAGCCCCACATCTCCACTGTTATCTGTTTTGTATATAGCAGTCATTGAAGATTTGATTTGAGAAAAAGGATCCCGTTGTTTTAACACCTTGGAAAACCATGGGAATAGAAAATATCATGTGCCTGGATTGACCCTGGGAAAATGGAGAATGAATAAGGATGGTGAATGTTTCTTCGGATTGTTTATTTCTACTTCCTCATGGAATTATATGCTAGTCTCCTGTGGGCTACACTATACTTGGGCCTTAAGAATCGGGACCCGATCCCTTCCCCTTCTACTCCTTGGACCAATGGTGGGGAGCAGGGGGAGACACATAGAACAAATTAATTGGGTTGCCCACCCCTACAGTTTTATATGAACTTGCCAAAGAACTAAGACCACTATCTTGGCAAGAGTTAGATAAGTTCAAGTGTATCTTTCAAACAGAGCTGACAACATTCAAAAGTGGTTTGGTTAGAAAAGACTCATTAATTTCAAATGAGCCCCACAGGAATGACATACTCCAATCAGAGTGTCATCATGTCCTCTAGAACCTCTTGGGCTCATTCCAGTAGAATAAATCTCAAGCAAGAATCATCTTCCCTTCTCCTGGGGCAAAGGGTGGGAACAGGTTTAGAGAGGGCAAACTATCACAAGGGATGAGGAGAATGAAACAAATTCTGATAGGAGGCACTGTCAATTATTAGTTAGCATGAGAGCTGTGAAAGCAGTCTTATCCCAAAAATATTACAAGAGGTGAGTCTCCAGACCACTCACCAACCAAGGAGATGTCAAGGAGACTTTGAACCATAGGTTGTAAACTTCCACTCTACAGAAATGTCAGCGAACTCTTTTATTGAACTCCTTTGTGTTACAGCTGTTGCTAGCTCCCCACTCTCCCACAACTATCCTTGCCTACAAAATAAAGCCCACATTCTCTAGCATCGTCTTCACGATCAAGCCCATTCTCCTTGCCCAGCCTTCTTTTTCACCACATCTTGGTCTGTTCCTGTCTTGTGAGGCCTGCATTTTGTACAGGCCCCTTGCTCTGGTTATGTCTTTTTCCAAAGGCTCTGCTTGACAAAATCATATTCCTCTTTCAGGATGCAGGATGCATATTCCTCTTTCAGGATGCATATTCCTCTTTCAAATCTGACTTTCTTCCCTAAAGAGTTCCTCACTCTTCCTTCGTGTTAGCTCAAGTATCAGCCTTAGCACCTCACTTGAAGAATGGTGTGGGGAGAACAGTCCTCACTTAAGCCTAAGGTCAGCGGTAATCACACAGAGCTAGCAAACCAGTGGTGCGTGCCCAGGTCTGTCTGCACATGGGCCCTGAGGGGGTGACCCTTGGGGTAACAAGCCCCAGGAAAAAAGCAGAAGAGGTTGGACCATGGTGTTGGTCTCCTGCATGACAGGCCCACCCATCTCTCTCTGGTTTAGGTGGAGATGGTGATAACAGTATCCCCACCTCTGGGTCTGCTGTGAGAATCACACGTATTCCTGTGCTTTATAAAGCTCTCCCAATGGTGCCAGTCACACAGGGTGTATCACGTAAGTATCAGCTATCACATTTAGGAAGAGAGAGAGATGGCGGTAAGTAAAATGGAAAATTCTCCACACGGGAGCATAAATAGCACTAATTCAGAGCCACTAAGTTGAGAGAAAACAAAAAAGAGGGTGCTCTTCCTAATTCCATCACTAGGCAGAGGCAGCATGGCTTGTTGAAGTGGTGGCATCCAGGGGACTGGAAGGAACAGCAGTCCCAATGGGACAAGTGGTCTCTGTGATGCCCAGCCATGGTGTCACAAGATATTCAAAGTGTCCAATGAGTGAGGAACACACAAGAGTGGCAGGGGAGCCTGGCAGAAGTAGTGCCCCCAACCCCCCAGTCATCATGGTGGCGGCATTGGCAAAGGCAGGGAGGAGTGGCAGAAGAGGACCAGGACCCACCTGGACACCGTGGGGTGAGGCATCAGGCTTGTGGGCAAAATTCCCCGCAGTCAACCAGAAGGGAATTCCTGCATCTGCTCCCAGGGTTGAAGGTGGCTCATCACCAGGTCCTCTGAGGCCAATGTGATGAGTCACATTATCATTAGTGTGACCTCATTATTCCAAGCAGGGGGCTATTGAGAGATCTTTAAAAACACAAGCTTTGGATTCAGACAGGCTTATCCTTCATTCAGCTAAAGGTATTTTTTGAGTACCTGCTCTGTGGCCAGGCCCTGCCCCAGTGGGCAGAAATAGCATAGTGAGCAAGGCAAAAGGGTTCCTCCTCATGTGGTGCTTACCTGACCAAGGGGGACACCAATAAGAAACAAGTAAGCAAATAAATTTATGAGGTTTTATTCCTGTCGTAAGAACTGCAAAGGCCAAGCATGGTGGTGGCTCAGGCCTGTAATCCTAGCACTCTGGGAGGCTAGGAAGCTCCCTTGAGTTTAAGAGTTCAAGACCAGCCTGAGCAAGAGTGAGTCCCCCTCCCCACCTCCAACCCATCTCTAGTAACAATAGAAAAAGAATTAGATAGATGTTGTGGTGGGTGCCTATAGTCCCAGCTACTGGGAATGCTGAGGCAGCAGGCTCCCTTGAACTCAGGAGTTTCAGGTTACTGTGAGGTAGGCTGAAGCCTGAGACTATAGCCTGGACAACAGAATGAGATTCTGTCTCAAAAAGAAGAATACTGAGAAGACAATAAAGTGAGTGAGGATGTGTTCAGATAGGGTAGGTTACATCTGGCAACCCAGTAAGTCTCTCATTCACATGGGGGCTCCATGGCCAGGAAGGAAGAGGCAGCCCTGAGAAAAGCTTGGCAAATTGGAGGAACACACAGAAGGATCCCAAGGATTAGCAAACTATGAAACAAACTGCCCCTCGTTTATATAAATAAAGTTTTATTGGAACACAACCATGCTATTTGTGCACTTAATATCTATGGCTGCTGGCGTGCTATGATAGCAAGGTTGAGCAGTTGCCACAGAGACCGTATGGCCTGCACAGTCTGAAATCTTTACTATCTGACCCTTTACAGAAAAGGTGTTGCTAATCTCTTATTTAAAACACAGTGAACAAAACAAAGGAGACAACAGTAAGAAGTGAAACTTTGGGGTGTGCTGCAGGAGAGTGGCAAACTCTGCAAGAATATAGTATCATAGTCTCAGCAGAAAGGGAAGCCACCAGAAGGGGCCACGCCTGGGACACTCGCCATCTGATTTGTTTTTATGAGGCAACCCTGGGACCAGATGAGGAGGACCCTCCGAGCAAAGCAGAAGCTGGGAAGCCAAGTAGGCAGCTACTGCAGAGTCTGGTGAGAGATGAAAGTACCAGGGATGAGGACGATAAAAGTGCAGAAGAGACAGTGGTGTTTCAGGAGCTATTTTAGATGTAACAGGCATGAGAATCCCTTCTCTGCTGTGTAATCTTAAGCAAGTTACTCAAACTCTTCAACCCTCACTTTGAAGAATTGTGCCCTTCACACCACCATGGCATGGATTAAGTTACAAAATGCATCTGAGATGCCTATCAAAAAAGTAAGTGTTCAAGTAATGGCAATGATTACTGTTGTTGGTGGTGACTAGCGAGGCCAGTGGAAAAGCCAAATGACAGAACATGTACCTGGTCGTGTCAGTTAATGGTGTGCATCTCTCCCTGGTTAGATTTGCGAGCTCCCTGGAGACAGAGGAGCTCTGTTATTCATCTTTATATCCCCCAAATTGTGCCTGGCACATGGTAGATGTTTAATAAATGTTTATTGATTAAACCATTATGTTTTTAAGAAAGAAGGAGTATTACTCATTCTGCCATTTTTCACTGGAAGTGTTTTGTTCTTAGGATGGAAACAGTACATTTGTATGACATAGAACCACCAAGACACAGAGACAGTTGTCTCTATAGAGAGGTGATACTTAGTAGAAAGAAAACCTCAAATGCTATTCTCCAGAAAAACTCTAGCCTGATAAAATACGTCAATAACTACAATAACATGTTGAATCTGGACTAAAAACTCTCCACACACTAGAAATTCAATCTTATCAGATACATCTACATACCAAAAATCTGGACCACAAGTAGACCCAATGAGGGACAAAAACCTTTCTTCTAATGTGTCAAGTTGTTTTCAGACTTTAATTTCAAACCGGTTGGACATTCTGAGCTCTTATCCAGCCATATTGAAGGGTCTTCTATTTTGCATTTTTATCTCTTTCCTCTTTTGGTTCATTATTCTGCCTCTAAAACTAAAAGGATTTTGATTAAAATTGAGACATCAGAATTGCTTATGAGCTTTCTTATTCTTTGGCAATACCACTTATCAAAAGATTAGAAATCTACTCTTCTTAAAAAGAAGTTACATTTTGACATCATAAAGTGGTCAATACCACCTAAGTGATGATTTCAAATAAAATTAAATATGACATAAACACATTTTAAAATGACAATGACCTCTATAAAATAGACACATACTTCTAAGTGACAATTTTTTTTCTTAAAAAGTGGTTAAATACCATAATGGTCATACAATACAAAATTATAAAATACTCAAGGGGCCAACAAATAAAATATTTTTACCAGGTACACCTGTTGTATCACCGTAATTAAATGTGTCCTCAATACATACATGTTACTGTATCTAAACAATTAACTAGAATTCCTGAAAAGTTAACAAAATAAGAACGACTGGTAAAATGTCTTAGAAGTGGTAAACCAATCATAGCAGTACTATGCAAACTCACCAACGTAGCTAACAAATTCTAAAGGAATGAAAATAAGATGAATATTTAAAATGACAAGACACTCAAGAAGAGAGTCCCTTATAATAGTAATGAAAAGATAGAAGTCCTTGAAATATCATGGAGCAGCCAAGAGGAGGAAGTTTGAGGGTTTTGTTGTTTTGTTTTTTTTTAAACCACAAAGCCTGGCATCTCACGAATAACGTATGTTCCATATTATGTGGCAGTTGCTATGGTAACAACCTTTATTTTCTGAAACAGTACACAGATGTGTATAACATACTAACTTGCTGGTTATAAATTACAGCTTTTGCCATAGTTCAATAACTTAAGAATTCTACGTTTTTGAAATCTCAGAAGTTCTGTTGTTATTAAATTTCTTTTATGAGATAATTTTCCTTGTACTTTCAAAATGAGAGTGTTCCCATACAGACCACGAAACAGCAACGGGGAAATGGGGTGTATCAGAGACTAGCAGTCGACTGCGTACTATTTCTGTAAAAAAGTCTTTTGAAACCCACCAAAAACAGGAAAAATTATTTTAATAAATTAGGTACCATGTACAATAGCCATGAGAAATAACTTCCCAGAGAAATGATGTCACAAATAAAGTTATGAATTAATTTCTTATTACGGGGTTCCATAGTTGCAGTCTTAAAATATTTGAAGAGTTTTTTTCTCTTAGAAATGTAACAAGCATTAATATAATTTTACAAGCTACAACAGTATGGGAATGGGGATTAGCCTGGTTATCTGACATCAAATAAAGTTATCTGAATCTTGAAAAGACCCGAGTCTGGGAGATAACTTATGTTGCTATATTTAATAAGAGATTAGTGTCCCTTTGTCAGTTTACAAAACAAAAGACAGATTTTTACTGGTTGGGATATTTCTTTTTATGTTCTGACCTTAACCAACAAATACTTAAAAAGTGCTTTCTACACGCAGAGAACCAACTGTCTATGCCTAGATACATAAAGGTATGTGTAGAAATATTTAAAACCATAGGATGTGAAGGAAAGTTCAGTGCTGTAGTATTTTTTCCTATTCTGAAAATTTATGTTTCCAAGTGCTAAATCAAAATATTTTCTTTAACTATGTAGTTTGCATCGTAGGTTTTTAAACCTTATCCAAAAAATCATCTCTGGAATCTTTATCTGGTTAAAATTCATTATCTGGAAAACATATTCAAAAACTTAAGTTGTATAGTTAGCCTTTACAGTTAAAAAAAATGTTTCTAAAATAAGAAAAAAAATACTAATTATAAAGAAAGTAAAAGTATAAAAAGGAACAAAGCATACCTGATTTAGAAAGTCCAGAAAAGACACTGCTAAGGGATTTTCCTAATAGACATAAAATGCCTGGAAATGCTATGTCAAGTCACAAAACAGTTACATTCAAATTCAAAATTGTCTTATACCAGCAATGACAATGAACAACAATTGAATATCATACAGACAAGAACAAATCATTTTGAAAAGTGTGTATCATTAAGTGGTTGTTAAAACTTTTGCCTATGCTTTACACACATTCCTTTCTGTATCTTTTTAATATATATTGAAAACAAGACCATGACTAATTCCTTCAAATCCTTACATTATGAGAGACAGAGAGTTAAGTTACCACCTAATGGGCAATGAGAAGCTAGAACCCAGTACTCAGTAGAGTACATCACTGCTCGGTGCATTTTAAAAGTGTTACTTAAATTACATTTAAGTCATCAAATAATTACGAACTTTCTTCTCTTTTATATTTATATGGCATATTTATTGAATTGCACAGTATGCTTTTACAATAAAGTGCTTTTTACGTTGCCGCCTTTGTTCATCCAAAATAAAACTGACAGTTATCCTTTTATAAGCTATTCTGAGAACATTTTCTCTTCTTTGAAGCTGATTGATGCACTACTTTAAATGTTCCTGCAAATATCTTTTCAATTCAAGTTTTTGCATAATGTAATAAGAAGATAAAAGAATTCTATACTTCAACAAGAGACATTACAAAGCAAGTAGAGACATTATCAAGGGCATTAACATGCTCCTAAGAGCAATAAAACCTTTTAACTGTCTGATGTAGAACATGCTCCCACCAAACCACCACGTATTATGGTAATTGGCTCCAATTTCTGAACCTTACATTGTAAAGTTACAAAGAGTTAGGCGGAACTGAAAAACAAATCTCAAATACTCATGATGTTACTGTTCCCATTAGACATGTTTGCCTTCTGTTTCTAACGAGGACTGGCCTGGTCTGTTGCGTGTTTCGTACTATACTATCATATTTTTGCTTTCGGTCTCCTTTTTATTTCTACTGACTGATATTAAATACACTTTTTCTCAAATAATGCTTTTCTAACTCCCAAACATCACAGTAACACAAACAGCGTTGTGCTCAGAATTTCAGTGTAACAAATGGGTTCCCCGTGCATGCCTGTGACACGTTCCATTCACTTTATGTGTCCTCTCATCGCAGGAAGATACAACAGGGAAAAGCACTCCACGAGGACACCTTGATTTTTCTTTACAACGCACTGCTCAATTACATGAGTAGCCTTTCCATCCTGGCCAGGAGGAAATATAATTTCCAACTAACGTTGAGCCCAGACTCTGTTAAATTAAATAGCAAAGGAAAAAATAGTTCTTGGCTTTATTCCTCTTAGATAGGAAGCCGGGCAGTGGGGAATTGACATGAGCGGTGCCTCGGTGATTAACCTGCAGTTATGGTTGTGTTTCTAGGTGACGTGCCCATCCTGAGTGAAGCTTCTCCGAGGCTGGTGAGAGCAACTTGTCTGCTTTGAGAAATGCAGGGTCTATCAAGATCCAGGATCTGGGCTCTGCAAAAGCTTTCATTTCATGTCTCTAAAACAGCCTCTGATTTCATGTACAGATGTCAAGAAGTAACAGACAATAAAATAAAAGCCAAAAACAGAGAACTGTTTCAATTAAGAAACATTTCTATACCAATTCTTGGAAATCACATAAATGAAAGCTGTCAGAATAAAACTGTGTTCAAAAGGTTGATTTTTGCAGTGCTTATGTATATCATGCAAGACAGGAAAAAAATACAAATTAACACAGAGCAGCCGAACTGCAGAAATTTCTTTCTCACTAGATAGATTTTTGGTTATTAAATTTTCCTAATGGATCTCGGAAAAATGTTTGTAGTGGCAGGTGCTGGAGTTGAGGAGACAAGGAAAGAAAGAAACCCTCATATGGGAAAAAAGTCACAAATGTATTCTCCAGTCCTAAAAGGAGTTTTGTGCATTTCCAAGAATTCAATCCTCAATTGTCAGTAATTAAAAGCTTCACCTAAGAGTCTAGAAATCAACCTTTTATTGCTATGATTTTCCAGTGATGTTCAAATGTCTTTTTCAGGGAAAAATAAATATTTCTTCAAGGACAGCCCTATCACCCCAGTCATCAAACATCCTAAAGGTGAACTGAGAAAAAATATCTTTTTGAAATTAGAGTTGACCTTTCCACTGACAGCATAATAATATTAAATAGAGATATAAGCTTTGCCAAAAATAAATAGATAAATTTCTTCCAATGTGACTTTTTATTATAGAAGACATGACTTTCATTTTCATTTGGTTTTTTGTTTATTTTTAGAGGGGGCTTTCCCTCAAATTTTTTTATTTATTTTAATTAACAAGTAAAATTGTATGGATTTATTGTGTGCAACGTGATGTTTTGACATATATAGACATTGCAGAATGGTTAAAGCTACCTAACTAGCTTATGTACACTTGTTTTTTAAATATACTGTTTAAGAAACATACGTTATAGTTCCAACTTGACTCCCGTGTTTAAATTTTGAATTATGTTATGCTTTTTCTTCCACATTTTCTGTTGATAAGTATATTGGGTAGGGAAAGAAAAGATGAATTCACTTACTGTTCCCCAGTTGATTTTGTGTATTTCAGGGGTATGCTCCTTACAATGGTCTATTTCTGGCACCTTTAAAAAGAAAAATAAGATTTTCTGAAGGGGAATACTTTAAGAAGAAAATTCACTCCTTTATCATCAAATCAAGAACTTTTCCACAAGCCGTACAGAAACAGCCTAAGAACTGCCTCCAATCAAAAGAAGAAAAATATCAAAATCAGCTCACCCGTGATTTCCTTAATATACTTTAAAGAGATAAAATCCCATTGATGCCTCTAAAAATAAAAATGAGGGAAGGGCAACTTTATTGATTCGCTGCAAACCAACGAACGTGTACCTTATTGATAACGCTAAACACCATCTAAGCCTTTAGTGATTTTCAACCAAAAGTCTGCTTCTGAATGAAGGTTTAAATCATTGTATTAATATATTAGGGTGAAAATTACCACGGGAGACACTTGGAAATTAATTAAAAATCCTGCACTCAGTTTGTTTGTGAGAGAAGATAAATATCACACATGGGAAAAGATGCCTGACAACCGCCATCGTTTTCAGATCCAAAATTAGACCCTGACAGCTACGTCTTTGTATGACTCTCCTTGGGGTGTGATAAGCAGAGATATAGAATATGAAGATTTCTGATAGAAGTATTTATTACTGACACTTCCGAAACATCCATGTGTGGCATCAGCAAAGCAAGCTTTCACCTCAGACAGAAATGTCAGGTTTTCTTCCCAGGTTTGTTTTTTCTATTCCTCTTTTCCCATTCCCATCCCTCCCTCTCTATCCACCACTACCCCCCTTCTCTTCCAAATAGGATCTTTTTTTAGAAGTTCAACAGCAGCCCCTGGTGGAACTCAGCAGTTGTTTCAGCCTGAGCATAGTTTTCGAGCTATTCTGTTCATCTTGTCAATAAGGAGAAGAGATGCCCACGTGGAGGGCAACGCACCAGCGCCGTGTTCCTGAAGGTCAAGGGTCAGAACATGACCCCCCCAACCCCCTGTACAAACAGTGCTTTGTGATGGTAATTTTAACCAATTTCAGCAGCTACAGTTTTGATACAAGACATATATATATATATATATGTGTGTGTGTAACAGGCAGTAAACATCTGCCTCAAATATCACCTTCATTATATGCACCAAGACCACTCATGAACGCCTCGTGAGGAAGGCTTATCACACCATACCTCAAAAGGAAGAGGCTCCGCACAGGCAAGTGAGTGATCCCTATTGTGTTTGGCTCCTGTTGTGACAGATTCAGCTTTGTCACTTAGCAAAATGAGCTATACAAAATGACAAAGAAGAGATTTCTCTGGCTCAGAGCTCAGAAAGCATCGCAGAATGCCACTGTCTGGCCCCATCAGAATGGCAAGCTGGGCTTCACTAGGAAGCCCACGAAGATGCTCTTCTGAGAGACTGAATCTGTGCCTTTTCCTGCTTTAGTTGGCAGTCCCAGATTACCGTTGTAGGCCTGGAGATGTGTGGCTCTTTGTTTACATCAGCCACGGTAAGTCTGTGCACATCGCCAAGGTGCCGGTAGAGGAAGCTTTTGCTAAACCCTGTGTCTTTGGGCTGTATCACCCCAAAGGGGGTGCCTCCTCATTCACACAAAGGTGCCATGTAGGCTGCTGATGGCCCTGGTCCTCGGCAAGAACAGGGAGAATCACACTGTGGAGAAGTTGCTCTCCTGACCGAGATTCTCAAATGCCCAGGTGGGGGAAGCAGCAGGCATTCCCCCTCCATGAGAAGCAGGTTCAATTGGAAATCTACTTACAAGACCCAAAGGCTTACTGGAATATTCGATATCTTTTAATTGCGCATTTGACTTTTTTCCTTTTAAATGATGCAGTTTTTTTAAGAGGAAAAGTAAATGGGACTTCTAACGTTTAAAATAGTTTTATGATAAACACCAGAACAGGTTAAATACTGTGTTATGTGGAAAAGTAGTTTTGTGAATTTTGAAAGCATTATGCTTCTCATTAGCGCTCCACTTGCCCCTAAAGCCACTTGCACCTCTTTGCAATCTCAAGTGAAACGGAATCCGTGAGCTGATGTGTGGAGACCAGAGAGAATCCCTTAGGAGGCCGCTTACTGAGGACCAGGTGGGTGCCAAGGCACTTGAAGAGTAAGAGATAGATTTGATGATAAATGGATTGAACAAATTGATAAGTGTGGTTGGAAAATTCAATTTTAAAAAATACTCCAAGTAAACCAAAACTTTTGCACTTTTGCGAAAGTAATAATTATATTTGCTACTTTTCTCTTCTTAAGAACACAACTAAAGGCTCGGCGCCTGTGGCTCAGCGGGCTAAGGCACCAGCCATGTAAACCTGAGCTGGCGGGTTCGAATCCAGCCTGGGCCCGCCAACCAACAAGGACGGCTGCAACCCAAACAAAAATAGCCAGGCGTTGTGGTGGGCGCCTGTAGTCCCAGCTACCTGGGAGGCAGAGGCAGGAGACTCGCTTGAGCCCAGGAATTGGAGGTTGCTGTGAGCTGTAATGCCACGACACTCTACCCAGGACGACAGCTTGAGGCTCTGTCTCAAAAAAAAAAGAACACAACTAAAATAAAATGATTAATGTAAAAAGAGAAGAAAGAAGACTTAGTGCTCAGTGAGTTCCAATCTAGTAGAAGAAACATATATAGAGATAATTTGAATACACTGCAGTAGCAACGTGCAAAGTCCTAAGACACAGGGACCCTTAGCTCAGCCAAGCGGGGATCCGAGGCTTTCTAGAGGGATGACACTTGAACTGAGTCCTAAAGAAAGATTACAAATTAGCCACAGAAAAGAGGGGGTCAGGGCACCACAGGAGGAGACTTGTCATGACACAAGTGGTGAAGGTATGAATTCGGGTGTTATATCCGAAGATCTGCAGGCAGCTAGATGTTGCTGGAGCATAAAACACAAGATGATAGCAACAGGAGGAAGGGCCGGAGAGGTGCGGAGACCCTGGAAAGCCTTCACTGCTCTCCCAGGGAGAGTGGATCTGCCCCTTGGGGCAATGAGAACATTGTGATCATCCCAGAGGATGAGGACAAAGATACGAATTCCGGTGGTGGAAATGGGGCCTGGAGAGGAAATGGCAAGTTCAAAAAATATTCAGAAGTCGACACTGGACAGGGACCTTGAGGGAGGGCTCTTGGATAACTCTCAGGATTCAGGCGCAAGAGGCAACACAGACTGTGATGATGTCGACTGGGTGAGGGACTGCAGGGGCTGGACCAGGTTTGAGGGGAGAGGACAACACTCTAAAGAAGTACTTCCCAGAATATGTCCTCAAGTGCCATCCACTGCGAGCTCCTTGTAACATTGATTACTAACGCTGCCCTTGAGAGGCACAGCTGGAGAGGGACCCAACAGACCCTTGAATGTGGTCACTTTCACTCTGGGCTGTGGGGGCAGAAAAGGCACCAAAGCAGGCAAGACTCCCGGCTGTCACCCCAGATTCAACCCAAGAGCATTTGCTTTTCCCTCTTGTGTATATTCAAATTTTTCATGAGACTTAGTTTGAAAAAAGGAAATCACAGTCTGAAAACCACTGACAACCTCTTCCTTTTACAGAGAGGAAACTTAGACCCCCAGACACTAGTTTGCAGAGGCTGGGCTACATCTATGACACTTACCATATGTCAATTTCAAGCATCCTCCACATGTCAATTTCAAGCATCCTGTGCTGAGTTCCCTCCATGAAGGAACTGTGTTGTGGAGACAGCATCAAAGACCTCCTGGTTAAAAGCTAGTAGTTCCTTCAGCTTTATCCATTAATAAATAGTTCCTGAGCACCCCTGCTTGCCAAACTACCTTTTACCAAAATCACTAGACCAATTCTGTTCAGATTTCCAACTGTAATGTGATTCTTTGGTAGAGTTCTGATGGTGACCTCTCTTGGTATTCAACTATCACTGGACGTGGTATGATCCAAGAAGAGGTCATTTTAGTCCCAAGTAAACAGAATTGTTATCAAAGGTGTAGTTTCCTTATTCACTGGACTGAATAGGACTGTGGCTAATTTATATTTTAAGGTAATTTTTGAAAATGCTTTTTTTTAGTCTATAAAGTTTATAACATATAATCAAGTACCATTTGTAATATCTAAAGGAATTATAGATGTTACCTTAATTTTTTTCATACACATTTTAGAGCTCACTGTAAATAATGCCCTAGCACTCAATAAGCTTAACTTTAGGAAACTTAGAACGGATATCTGGAATAATTACAAGACAGATGGTTTTCCAAGAAATGAGAAGTAGAGCAAACAAACTTGCTAACCAACCCCTCCTCCTCATGCTGCTAACTCAACCACTGCTTGTCCAGATAGGGCAATTCCTAAAGCAAGGAAAAGCAAATCCTTGTTCAACCTAGAGAAATAGAGGCAATTTTCTTTTTTTTTTTTGAAACTGAGTCTCACTCTCTTGCCCTGGGTAGAGTGCCTAGAGTGCTGTGATGTCATAGCTCATAGCAACTTTAAACTCCTGGGTTCAAGTGATCCTCTTCCTCAGCCTTCCTAGTAGCTGGGACTACAGGTGCCTGCCACAACCCTGAGCTAGTTTTCTATTTTTAGTAGAGATGAAGTCTCGCTCTTGCTCAAGCTGATCTCAAATTCCTGAGCTCGAACAACCCACATATTTTGGCCTCCTAGAGTGCCAGGATTACAGGCATGAGCCGCTGCGCCTGGCCTAATAGAGATGATTTTAGCTGAGGCGATATAGCAGCCTGTTCCTCTTTATTAAACATTATCCATCCTTGAAAATCTTGTTCCAGGACTCCCAGAAGCAGTGAGTTGCCACACTGTAAAATGTGTGAGTCAAGGTGGGAAGCAGGGGCCAGCAGGAGAAATGCCTCTTGCTCGTGGAATGCCAGAGGTGAGATCGCGCCGGCCTTTCCAGGAACGTTATATATAACATCTCACTGCAGGAAGGAAATCAGTGCTCAGTCTCTCCCACTGGGGAATTCATCCTCCATCTGAAGAAACTCTTCAGAATATTGGGCCGACGGATCAATCTTTCTTCTACTGCCTCTTTATATTTCACCACCTCACTTTCCATTTTCTTTCTGTAGTCCTCCTATTTACAAATAATTTTTTAAATCATAAATTCTATGTATATCAACACGTATGAAACCCAGCTAGTGGGAGTGGGTTGTAAGAACAAGAGGATGGCTGAAATGGGTTTCAAGGCTCACCTGTCACAACCCCGTTTCTTTATAGATGAGAAATCAAAGTGACTCACCTGAGACCATCCCACTGTTCTCACATACAAGTGTTATTAAGTAGAAGAGGCAAATAAGCAAACAAAACATTTTAAAGATCAAGCAAAAGCCTAACCGGTTCCACAGGCCCCCATTTACATCGGCTTCCTGTATACCATGGAGTATATTAGTGAATGGACACGGTGCATCTTACAGGGTTCAAGCATCTGACTACTGCTTTTCCCCAGGACTCCTCAAACAGCCCAGAGTAAATCTAGAGTTAGGTTCTTTTGAGATGATTACAATTTTGGCATTTTGGTCTGGTGTCCTAAAAAAATCTCCTTTATTAGCAGCATTTTGGTCTGGTGTCCTAAAAAATCTCCTTTATTGATTCATTCAACAGATATCAGCTGGAAACTTGCTACACACCAGCTCCAGGTCTTTGGCTCTCTTGCTCATACTGCCTGTGGTCTCAACTGTGTTACTGCACGGCCAATGATTGCAGAAGTCTCCTTTCTTTCTCAAATCCAATCAATTTATCTATCTACTTTCTCATCCACATGTTTAATATGATTTAAAATCTCTTTAAGCTCATCCTCTGTGTAGCAAATAACAATAGCGGTGTATTGCCTCTGTGTCTCTTCTTTGAGTGTTCCGGCTTCCTTCTTTCGGAGAATTTCTCGAGCTGCCCTGTGGACTTGCCTTGTGAGTGCAACGACCCTGAGTAACACATTAATGGAACTTAATAGTACATGAAGACTCGCTGGGAGTATTTAACAGTGTAAAGTGCCTTGATAAGCTCTTCAAATTCCTCAGAGTCTAATGATCAAAGGTGTCCCGGAACGGAGAACTGATTGTGGATTAGAAATAGGAGGTAAATGGGTCACAGAATCTTCTGGCAAGTCCTTGGAAGCATCTGATAAAATACCATTCAAAGATCCAAATAGGACTTAATAGGACTATAAAGTTAGCATAGGCCCACACACCCAGGACTGAAAGAAATCACATAGGTTGCGAAACATAGTTGGTTACCCGTGGAAAAGCTAATTGTTGAATGAAAAATGGAAAATGCAACCCAGCTCTGAGAGGCAATATTCCTAGAGATTAAGAATATGGAGTGTCTGGTACCTCCAGTAGCCAAATTCATAGAGAAAGAAAGTAGAGTGGTGGTTGCTAGGGCTGGAAGGAAAGGAGAGTAGGGACTTGAGTGTTTGACGGGTACAGTTTCAGTTTGGAAAGATGAAAAAGGTTCTGGGAGGGGTGGCGATGATGGTCACACAATAACGGGAGTGTACTTAATGGCATTGAACTGTATACTTAAAAGTGATCGAAATGGTAAATTTTATGTTATGTATATTCTATCAAAATAAAAAAGTGGAAGCTGGACAGGAAAAAAGAGCACATAATGACTTATCCACCTTGTTGTCAAAACTGGAATTAGCCACATGAAAACTTTGAGCCCTGTCTTCTTTATATACTATTAAGCAGAGCGCCGAACTCCACCATTGTTTGAAAGGATTAAATAAATTCTTGGATGTGAAGAAAAAAACAGAATATACCTCATCTAAGCCTTCAATAATTATTCGCTATTATTACTATATCTCATCTAGACATTTCAACTTATTGCTTCTTACTGTGATTAAAAATATCACACCATGCCCCCCAGTAAGTCTAAAAATTTGCTTTAATCACCACAGTAGATATAATTATCTTTTTGGAAATAATAATGTACCATATGTTTAAAAAATGGTTTTGAAGCATTATTCTTGCTTCCCCTACTTCCCAGAACTTTTATTAAATTTAATTAGCACAGGGTCAGCAGTCAAAACAAACATCCTGTTAGTTAGCAACATTCTGCAAACTCCAAAAAAGTCCTGTCAGTATAAGAAATTGATTGCAAGAAAAAGAAAGAAATTGACTGCAAGTATAATGGCCTAAAGATTCTGTAACAACCCATCTTTTTCTAAATTATCAGGACGCTCTGTAACACCTGAGAAGTATTTTCCAAGACAATATACACCACTATATTTAATTACATATTTATTGAACATATATTTTGCACAAAATATTGTGTATGACACTCAGAGAGAAGTTAGGATGTAGCATACGTGTCTCTGCTCTCAGGGAGCTTGGTGTCATGAGGAGAAGTCAATTTCCTCAGAAAGGGTTGACTCCATACTTCTCCCAAGAAAATTCTGAATAAAGATGAAAAAATCTCTAAATTTTCTTGAACCGTAAGAAACCTTTGGTTGATTCACTTTGTCTTATGCCATCACTTAAAGAATATATTTTCCTTTATGCATTTTGATATTTAAGAATAATGAATTCAAAAATTACTGGGAAAAGAAGGTCTGTAATTGACCGCCTAGGGAAACTACGAAAATCCCTTCAAAATTCCCACCAGGAGTAGAAAAGAAGTGGATTCAAATACAGTCTGAAATCTTCCCAAGCTTTCTCCACTGGAATTCTAATTAGCAAGACCCCTCTAAGCACTTTTAAAGCTGCTTAATTTAAATACAGGAAGTGTTTCCTTAGGCTCTATAATACTTTGGCAGAGCTGATCTTATTTCCTGAGATTAAATAGAAGAAAATTCTTTCCTCAGGAGATTGAACCACACACAATAAGATCGTTCATTAGAATGTTCATATAAATTCAAAATACACTGAGGAAGAGCAAATGTCTTCTTCATAAAGGTGGAGCTGAGAAATGCTGAGTGGAGCCATGACTGGTTTTACTCTTGAGTTTTGGCCTTTGCAGAATACAAGTTCTCCTGGAAGAATCACTGAGGTGATAACTCATTTTGACAGTAAAGCAACGTACAAGATAGCTTTAAAACATTAAATTAAATTAGGTCTTTTAAAAAAAATAAAAACCATAGGTCAGTATTATTTGCTTTTTAACAGTTTGTTACCATTCGTGAGACTAAGGCTATACCTTCCATAACCTAATTCTTACCCCCACATTGCTCTATTTAAGACTTAGCAATGGGAAAAACTCATAAACTTCTGAAAGTCTGCATTTTGACCCGTCAGGGAAGGGGGGGACTTAATACCAAAACCTTCTACTCAAATGCCTGATTGGGAAGGGGAGTGGAGAAAGGAGACTTCTCAAACTTTTTTTATTGTCCAAGAAAACAAAGGGGAGCACTTTTCCATCTCTTACTGTCCTGTAAATTTACATGAGCTCACTACCTTTGATAGCTAAATAGCATTCTGACTGTTGTTGAGACTTGTGTGTCAGATTTAGAAATGTTATTGTTGAGGCTTACTTTGATGGTGAGATTTTAGAAGCCTATTTCCCTGCTAAACAAATGTATTATAGAGTGATGGATAACAGAGATTCAAAGGATTACAATGAGAGATCAAGGAGTTCACCCGCAATATCTATCTCATTGACAGCCGACTTTATTGAAGTTTCACAATATTAACTGCCTCCCTGTGGACTGGCTTAACCAGGTAGGTGATTATCAATTTATCACCAGTCAAAACACAGATTGCTTCATGTACACTGTCTGTGGCATAATCATGTACCTTGAATCTGACCAAACTGGAATGATCCTACTAGAATGATTCTTGTAAGCATGAGAAAGAAACATTAGTCGGGAACTTCTCTAATGAAATTCTACCTAATTCTTAGTTTAATAGAATGTCTTTCCTGGAGCCTCAATCAAGAATGAGCCACTCCAGAAGAAAGTAAAGACAAAGCTGGGGGGGAGAGAGAGAGAGAGAGAGAATGAGAATGGAGAGAGATTTGAGCTTGTTCATTCTCTCTCTCTGAGCCTTGCTTCTTCTAACCACCCCTCACTCCCACCCCAGGAACAACATGTAAGATACTGACCCGTTCTTAAAATTCCCCCTCCAGTGGGAGACTTGCAGCCTGAAACTCTTCCTAGCAGTATAAGCACTGACTAAATTACATGCAGGAAATTATCTGAGATAACCAGGGGTCAATGAGATGCCTGCATTACCCCTTTGACTCTATTATCAATATAGCAAGAGCTTTTAAATTTTATAATTCCACTGTTTTCCTGATTCTATCCACTGACAAGTTCTCATCTTTCTCCACATATTGAATTCCATTAATAGCCATCCCAATTAATATTTTTAATAACGGTCATGGAGGGAGAAGATTTTGGCCTTAAATAGTGTCTGATGAGGGCATGAATTAATAGTTACACCAGTAAACACTTATTGACCACTTAATATGTGTCAGGTACTATTCAAAGTATTTTACATATGCTAATTCATTTGATCTTCTTAATCACCTTGTGGGGAAAATACTATTCTTTTCCTTGTGTTATCATAGAGAAAATTAATTAATAGTAATATTAAGTAGATTGCCCAATATTACCCAGCGTACAGACTGAACCCAGGCAGATGACCTGAGAGCAGTGTTTTTCAACCTTTTTTTAATCTCACAGCACACTTGAACCTATAGTTAAACTTCCATGGCACACTTAAATTATGTTGATTCCAAAAAAAGAGTTAAAAAAAAAAAAAAAGAGGGCAGCACCTGTGGCTCAATGAGTAGGGCACCAGCCCCAAATACTGAGGGTGGTGGGTTCAAACCTGTCCCCCCCACCAAACTGCAACAAAAAAATAGCCAGGCGTTGTGTCAGGCGCCTGTAGTCCCAGTTAATCAGGAGGCTGAGGTGAGAGAATCACCTGAGCCCAAGAGCTGGAGGTTGCTGTGAGCTGTAACGCCACGGCACGCTACCAAAGGTGACAAAGTGAGACTCTGTCTCTTAAAAAAAAAAAAAGAGTATACTTACTGTGCTTTGACTGTTTTAAATAACTTAATTAATGATTTTTTTAAATTTCCTTGGCATACCTAACATCCTTTCACAGCACACCAGTCTGCCCTGGCATACCAGTTGAAAATCACTGCCTTAGAGCCTTCCAAATTCTGAAACCCAATCTCTTTTCAGTCATACACTAATTAGATTGAGTTTCTCTGCCCATATTTTATCTCCCTACTATATCATTGTATAATTATGAAAGCTCTAGAAGAATCATCTAGAGGCTCTACAATTTTTCATTTAAAATGTTTGGGGTTCAATTTTTTAAAAAATGACCCTACCAAGAAATAGTACAAAAAGAAAAAAGGCAACAGAAATAGAGACACAGATAATCCAGATAATGAAGTTATCAAACGCGGATTAATGTGTTCAAAAAATAGATAAGATATTTTTCACCAGAGAAATAGAATCTTAAAAAAAAACAGGTAAAAATTCTAGAACTTAGGGCGGCACCTGTGGCTTATCGAGTAGGGCGCCAGCCCCATATACTGAGGGTGGCAAGTTCAAACCCCGCCTTGGCTGAACTGAAAAACAGAAAAATAGCTGGGCGTTGTGGCAGGCACCTGTAGTCCCAGCTACTTGGGAGGCTGAGGGAAGAGAATCGCCTAAGCCCAGGAGTTGGAGGTTGCTGTGAGCTGTGTGACGCCACAGCACTCTACCGAGGGCAATAAAGTAAGACTCTGTAGCTAAAAAAAAAAAAAAAAAAAAAATTCTAGAACTAAAAAAATACACAGGTGAAAAGAGGATTAGTATTGTAAAACAACTCAGTAGAAAAGACCTAGCACAAAGCACAAATAGAAAAAAAAAAGAATGAAAATACAAAAAAAGAGTGCAAGATACATATGGAAAGATCCCAACAAGTGTACTGAAGCCCCAGAAATGGATTAAAGAATAAATAGGGCAAAGCAATATTTAAAGTGATAATATCTGAGAATTTTCAAAAACAGATAGAAGATATCAAACCCCAAGCACGATAAATACATTGCTAGATACTCCACAGTTAAACTACAAATCACCAAGAAAAAGAGTAAGCCATAATAACAGCCAGATTTTTTTTTTTTTTTGAGACAGAGTCTCACTGTGTTGCCCTCAGTAGAGTGCAATGGCATCGCAGCTCACAGCAACCTCAACTTCTTGGGCTTATGTGATTCTCTTGCCTCAGCCTCCCAAGTAGCAACAGCCAGACTTTTTTTAAAAAAAGGATATCACCTTCAATGGAGCTGCAATAATGGCAACTAAGTTCTCAAAAACAACCTTCAAATTTTAAGGAGAAAATAAAAATTTTGTTGTTGGTAAACCCATACTAAAAAAAAAATAACTGAAAGAAGTTCTTTACATAGTAGAAAAATGATCCCAGATGGAAAACAAGAAGAAACAAAAAGTAATAGAAACATAAACAAGAGTATAAATATAAGTGTCTATTGACTACAAAGTAATAATAATATTTTGGAGTTACACAGCCAGCTACTTAGCAGGAGGATTACTTGAGTCCAGAGTTTAAGATCAACCTGGACAACAGAGCAAGACCCTATCTCTCATAAATAACATAACATAACATAGCATAACATAATTAAAATACACAACAGCAATAACTCAAACAGCCAAAGGAGACAAATGGAGTTAATATTTTCTTAAATCCTAGCATGCTATTGTATCCAGGAAATATAATTCCAGGTATATCAGCAATTATATTAAATGTAAATGGACAAAATGCTTTATTGGAAGCAAAATGACCAACTGAATGAAAAAATACAAATGTAACCATATGTTGTCTCAATAAGAACACAGAAAAGTTGACAGTAAAAGAATGGAAGAAGAGATAAGTAAACATTACTGTCAAACATAAAAAGGGATATTTTATAATGTTTAAAAATTAATCTGCTAGAAAGGATAATTTCAAATCTGTACTCTCTCAAAACTGTAAAGTGAAAATTAACAAAACTAAAGCATAAACAGATAAGTCCACAATGGTAGTGAGATATTTAACACGCTTTTCTCAATTGCCTATTAAACAATCAGGCTAAATGATATAATGAAAAACTTGACTTAATTGATAAATAGAAAATTCTCCATCTAATGAGGAAACACAGAACATCTACGAAGCGTCAATTAAAAAAAAATAAATACCAAGACATGCTATAGAACAAGTCCCCAGGTCCCAACAAAAATCAAAATATTGAGACCATTAATGTATTCCTGACCCCAGGAGAATCAAGCTAGAAATCAGTAATAAAATCATAAGAAGAACATCCCCTAAATATTTGGAAACTGGTCAGAAATAAATTATAGGGTCAGTTCCTGCAGCTCAGCGGTTAGAGAATTGGCCACATACACAGGGGCTGGCAGGTTCGAGCCTGGCCTGGGCCTGCCAAACAACAATGGCAACTATGAAAACAATAACAACAAAAATAGCCAGGCATTGCAGTGGGCACCTGTAGTCCAGCTACTCGAGAGGCTGAGGCAAGAGAATCGCTTAAGCCCAAGAGTTTGAGGTTGCTGTGAGCTGTGACACCACAGCACTCTGCCAAGGGTGACATAGTGAGACTCTGTCTCAAAAAAAATAATAATAAATTACAATGGAAGTTAGAAAATACTTTTAACTAAAAGATAATGAAAACATGACATATAAAACCCTGTGAATACAGGTGAAGCTGGCTTAGTGGGGAAAGCCAGCCACAGTGGTTACTTGGGAAAGAGGGATGGTGACTGGTGGGTTGCATAAGTAGGGCCTATCAGGAGCCAGTGATGCTCTTTGTCTTGCTGGGGAAGTGATTACAGGGGTATTTTTTCTTTGCAAAAAGTTCCCCAAGCTATACATTTAAGATTTGGCAATTGTTTTGTATATGTACTATACTTGAAGAAAAAGCTTAATGAAAAAGCAAACCTACGGCGGGTGCCTGTGGCTCAAGTGGCTAAGGTGCCAACCTGAGCTGGCGTGTTTGAATCCAGCCCAGGGCCGGCCAAACAACAATGATGGCTGCAACCAAAAAATGGCCGGGCGTTGTGGCGGGCGCCTGTAGTCCCAGCTACTTGGGAGATGGAGGCAAGAGACTTGCTTGAGCCCAGGAATTGGAGGTTGCTGTGAGCTGTGATGCCACAGCACTCTATCAGGGTGACACCTTGGGGCTCTGTCTCAAAAAATAAATAAATAAATAAAACCTAGAAATTACCTGACTCCTCTTCTGTTTCTCGTATCCCACATCTGGATCATCAACATTTCCTGTTGACTTTAGTGTGAAATACATCCAGCATCTGGCCATTGCTTGCTGCTGTCTCCCCACCTACTAATCCCGTCTAAACCAATAGCATGCCTTCATTTATTCCAGAGTTTTACAACCCATCTCCCTGCTTCCGCCCTTGCTCCCTATTGTCTGCCAACACAGCTACCCAGGGGAACTGGTAAAACTAAATCAGATCACGTCACCAGTCTCCACCCAACTGTGCAGTTTGCTTTTCATTTTATTTGCAATAAAAGCCAAATAATTGCTATGGCCTTTGTCTTCTCTACACGACCTGAACTACCATCCCCTCTCCTACTTCACCTCCTGCCACTATCTCTTGGTCGCCCTGGCCCCAGACATCCTGCTTCCCTGCTTCTCCCAGACATGCCGGGTACGTTCCTGCCCCACAACATTTGCACACAGCTTTCCCTCCACCTGCAGGTTTCTCCCCTAGACTCAAAGAGCAGGTCTCTCAAATGCCACCCTCTTACCTGACCATCATCAATCATTGCAGTTCCCTCCACCCAAACCTCCAATCCCTCTTCAGTTCGATTCACCAAATATTGATTCAGCACCAATATGAAACAGTTACTGTTATAGAGCTCAGGATAAAACAGCAAACAAAACAGATGGAAATTCCTGCATTTGTGGGGCTCACATCCCAGCAAGGGGAAACAAACTGTAAGCATAAGCGCATTATTTACACAGGGGGTTGGAAGTGGGTAAATGCCACGGGAATAAAATTGGAGCAGGCTAAGGGATGTTGGTGACACTGTTCAGAGAAGAGGAAAAGGGAGTTGTAATTATAAATAAAGTGTTCGGGGGTGTTAGTTAATGGCATCTGAGCAAACTTGGAAGGTGGTAATAGAATTAGCCATGCAGATGTAGGGGGAAGAGATTTCTGAACACAAGCCAAGGTCAGACATAGGAGTGAGTGAGTGTGACTGACATGTCTGAGGATGAGTAAAAAGGCATTTATGGCTAGAGTGGGATGTGGGGTGAGCAACTGTCCAAGTTCACCAGGGACTCAGGGGTGTCCTGGGAGTGTGACTTTAAGTGCTAAAATCAAGGATGATTGATTCAATCAATCCAACCAAGGATGCCCAGTTGATTGCCATAGAGGGAAAAGGTTTGGGGAGGAGAGGCCAAATGAGGAGAGAAAAGGGGCAAGTCATGGGGTGACATCAGATCACGAAGAATCCTGGGGACCATTTTAAGAATGTTGGCTTTTAGGATGAGAAAAGTGGGGAGCCGCTAAAATGTTATGAAGGGAGGAGTAACACAATCTGGCTTTCATTTAAAAAGACTCGGGTTAAAATAAAAAATAAAAAAAATAAAAAATAAAATAAAATAAAATAAAATAAAAAGACTCGGGCTGCTTGCTACTTTCAAAATAGAGCATAGAAGGACAAAGGCAGAAGAAAGGACACCATCTCAAATACTGTCGCAGCGTTCGGGCAGAGACGATGGTGGCTTAGACCAAGACTGCACATACAGCAAATGTGGAGAGAAGAAAAAACAGGTTCTGTGTGAGCCATGTGTCAGGTTCTCTTTTTGGCTTTATCTTCTTCCTCCACAGTCCTTATCGACATTGACATACTATTTTACTTATTTACTTTTTATCTATAGTCACCTACTAAATGTAATCTCTAAGAAGGCAAAGACTTTTCTTTGTGTGCACTGTGATATCACCAGCATATAGAATAAACTCATCCATTTCCTCAGCTCCTGTGGAGCGCCCCGTAGATGACTGTAACTGTGCTGGACTCCAGGAATGCAGGAAGCGCATCCCGCGTTCTTGGGATTGCCAGATGAAATACAGAATGACCAGTTAAATTTTAACGGCATATAAGCAATAAATAATGTTAGTATAAGTTCGGTCCATCCTCAAATATTCATGTACATGTGTTCCATATTCAATATTTAATTATGAGACGTAACTATACTAAAAATTATTCGTTGCTTATATGAAAATCAAATTTAACTAAGCATCCAGTATTCTCATTTGCTAAGTGGGACAATTCTACATGCTCTTTGTCTTCAAGGAGCTTAGTGTATAATGACATACAGACAAATAAACAGTCTATCTATGATAACTCTGGAAATCTAGGGCTCCTTGGGAACACACAGAAGGGTATCACAAATAAGTTCTGAAGGGACACCCAAAATAGCTTCCTGAAAGAAGTACTGTTGTAACTCACAGTAGAGTGATCTGGTTGAAGAGGAGAAGACAGTGTATTCCAGGAAGTGGAATGACGGGAGTCCAGCTTGGATGCCAAGGAGATGTGTGATGTTCCATGAGGCACTCAGGAATTTGCAAGTTGACCTGGTGTCTTGAACGCACCTCAAGGATGTAACTGTGTAAGATGGGAAGTGAGGAGTTATGTCACCACAACATACTACAGCAGTACACCTAGACCAAGAGAGTATACCAGATATGTAGATGAAGGCCAGCAAACATGGGCACCTCCAGCCAAGAGCAAGAGCAGCAACAGCACCCTCCTGCTCACCCACTGGGCAGCGGTGGCCCCAACCACGAGGATTCTGAGATTCCCTCCCGCAGCACCACTTTGCCAGGCAGGACCATCATTACCCAGGGCACAATGGAGGCTTATTTACAGTTCATCTTCAAGGGCAATGTCTGTGTCCCCAGCTCCCTTCTAGGTAGAAACAAGCAGACAGAACAGACTAATTTCATTAAAATAGGCAAACACCCCAAGGAATTTTAGGAGGGATGCAATCCCATGGAAAAGACTAGAATTTATCTTAGCAAAACCAGTGGAGGTTGGAGTCCTTTGTAACCTTGTTTGAATCCCCAGGATGAGAAAATCTGGTGACATTTGGGTTCTGGCAAAGCATACATTCCCGGCAAGGGTAGTCTGGATCCCAAGGAGGAGAAATCGGTTCTTGGAGCTGAAAAAAATTTTGAATGCTATAATGGTGTGTTGCCTTTCAAAAGCTCACAGTACATAAACTGAAATACAAGATATCTGTGGCATTAAAATTCCAATGGAGGATGGGACAAAAGGAAGAGCAGGGGGAATTGAGCAGAAAAAAATATCTGAAAAGGCTGTTGGTGGGGTGGCAGTAATGAAAGATACAGTGAGAAACACCACACTGAAATAGAGCTCTCCTCGAAGGCTGGAGAGCAGGAGGGCTTCTCTGCTTTCCTCAAAGAGCAGAGTCAGACAGTGAGGGCGTCCTGAGCACCAGAATCAGCCAACACACAGGCTTCGAGAAAAAGGAAAGGTAAACAACACCAATGCAATAGTGTGCTCAAATAAGATAAGGTCTGAGAAGGGTTTATTGGATTTAGCAATTAGGAGGTCACTGGTCATTTAACCTCCCTGTGCTTCAGTTTCAATACTTGTTAAATTAAATTGAAAAATAATCTCTAAGGCAACTTACAGCTTTAAAGACTCTTTTACCAGGTTGGGTCTCTTTATACACATAGACACACAAACACATCCACACACTTAGACTCCCAACACACATGCTTTTTCCTGTTAAGCTCATTTTCCTAACTCTCTGCAGCTGTATTTGCCTTTGGAGAATTCCAGTTCTCTTTGTTTAATTAGAACAATGCTTTGAAAAAAACCAGTTATGAGCCTCCACAGTGCCCTAACAGACTGAGCTGCCGGACAATACCTGGTTAGTATCATTTTGTAAACATCTCTAAAGTCTGATAAATACCTTTTACAAATGTAGCAAACTCTTTAGAATATGGATATCTGATTTATTTCATTTGGGGGAAAAATGTTTGTAAAACCCAGATTCAGAGTCATTCGAATGGGGCAGAGTAAACCTATTTTGTTTTAAAGCTATCATTCATCCCTTCAACATTTACTTAGTGCCTATTAAGTGTCAAACAATATAATATGTGCTTGGGAAATATCAGCGAATAAGACAAACAGTCTTATTAGGAGCTTAAGGAGAGGAAATTGGAGAGAGGAGTCATCAGCAAGTTGATTATGGTGGCACAACTCAGTCACTGCTATCACATGGTAACATGTTTGAACCTTGAACATGTTCCTAAAAATAGGTTAAGCATCAACATTCTGAAGAGAAAGATGGTGACATAAACACCAGCCACTCCAGAAACAAGGAGTGGGGACAATAGACTCCATCTCAGAATCATGTGTTTAAAAGTCTAAAATGAAATTACATATGAAACATATTATATTAGAATACAGTCATTTTTTAATTAGTGATGCAGTAATATATGTAATATGTTTACTTCTTTATTATATTAGATACCAAGTCAAGCAGCTGTCCTAATAGCTACTATAATTTTGAAGTAGTGATGAATATAAATCATATACTTGCAATGCTAATTTTATTATGAAAATATCTATGATTCCTAGTGATAACAAAGTCACAGATACAGCTAATAATACTGAGGTCTATTCCCTACATCTTTAATTGAACACTGTTAAATTTCCGTTACAGGTTAATCAAAGTGAAGGTTTTTTGCCTACCTAAATTCACAGACTTCCATGAATTCCATCCAGAGACCCCTTGGGGTCTGTGGCCCCCCCTCCTAGGGCATTAGGCTAAATTAGGATTTTCTCTTTTAATAGCATAGCTCCACAGTCACTTCTAAAGCTACAGCTCCATCTCTGAGACTTCCCAAATACGTAGCTGGTCCATTACTTGGGGCACACTGCCATCCCATGGCTCCTTCTGAAGAGTTTAGTGTTAATAACATCCGCAACAAAGCAGCCTTTCAGGGCATTGGACCAAACCGGCAAATTAATGCACTGGTTCAGCACAATTCATTAATCAAATTCAGACTGGATTTAACAACAGATTATTAAAGACTCAAAATTATACCCACAGGAAAAAAAAAAAGCAGCTCCCAGAGGGTCAAATGTAATGTGAATGGTTTTGCATAAAACCATAAACCTGCTATTAAATTAAAAACAGAAAAAAATTATGTCCACTCCTTATCTCTAGGCATATTTTTTTAAAGGAATGCTATACTAATTTATTTCTTCGCTGCTCCTGGTTATACAGTAAAGGACCAAAAGGTTAAAATGCAATGGTTCTTTTGATGTTTGGTTGAGCAACTTACTCTAACAAGTACTGATTGAGGTGAAGAAATTAATAAAATTACTCCCATAATTCATCACTAATGGGACAACGCTAATACTTTCAACAGACAGTTCAGACAAATTCTGAACACCTCACAGTGACTTACTGTTGGGCTCATTTTTTCTGATAGCGTTCAACAAAGCAGAGCTCAGCTACCTCGTCCCGTGACTTTCTGATCTCTCACCTCTGTGTTTGCTCTTGACAAACAAGTCTGTTCTCTCTGTGAACAAAGACAGAAGAGGGAAACAATGATTTTAATTTTTCTTTCCCTTCAGGAAATTGGATTCCCAATGACTTACAAACATTCGAAATGCTATAATTTGGCAGATCACAGTGCTGCAAACAACTGTGCAATGAATTTTTTTAAAGGTTAATATTTTAGAGTAGCAAACACAGATAAAGCTCAGAACAATAACGAGAGGTAAGGAAAAAAACAAATGTCAAGAACTGGCTGATTTTGTGATGTCTTTGTTCTTTCCCCATTAGGACCGAATCATTAGTTCTTGGTGGTTTGGAACCATCAAGAAACAGACACAAAGATTGCTAGTACATAATCACTAATGAAGGTGGATTAGTGATATTTCTGGACATGTAGCAAATATTATTCAAATTATGTACCTGTTTGGTATTTATAGGGTGTTTAGATCTTAGTGCTGTCTTTTTAAATTCCAAACTCCTAAAAGGCAGGGACTATATCTTTGTATATATATGAAGATAATTAATAACTTCTCTTCGAAGATAATCTCATATACACTGGTATAAAGTAATGTTATGAGTGGGGCAAAATATACCAAATATGATATGATATATGAGTACTATATTATATATTAGTGTGTATGCATACCTAAATATATAGCATAATAGAAAAAAGTCCAAAAGTGACAACATCTTCAAAGTACTATATAATTACAGAGAGATTCTAATACAACATGACTCAAGTATTTTGGCTATATTGTTGTGGTTACATCACAAATAGTAAATATATATGGGTGGCACCTGTGGCTCAGTGAGTAGGGAGCTGGCCCCATGTACTGAGGGTGGCGGGTTCAAACCCGGCCCCGGCCCAACTGCAAAAAAAAAAAAAACCCCACAAACAATAAATATATAATCCAATTTAGTCATCCCCTCTCCCAGCCTCTGGCACTCTTTCTTGTGGGCTCGAGAGTACAATCCATCCTAACACAGCATTGCAGGCAGCCTCCACCAATTGCTCAGTGATCACTTGAAATAAAATACATTCATTCTACCCGGGTACAGTACCAGGCACATAGTAGATACTCCATGAAGATTTATTGGAATCAGAAAACAAAACTCCCTCACCTCTTTCCAGAAGAAAGCCTACTGTGGTAAGACTATTTTTCCAAAACCAGTGTAATCACTACTAATGCCCCATAAGCATTATCATAGAAATTAACTACAAATAAGTGTCACATGAAAATATTTCGATTTGTGCAGATGTTTATTATTCTATCGTGAGGTTAAATGTATATACCAGAAGAAAAAGTCATACTTACTTGAAAATACGACTATGAAACCAGAAACTAGGGACATTGCTGGCCACCAAGATTATAAAAAATTTAGCAAGCGTTAACTTGAGAATGGTAGCATGCTGGGCAAAAGAGTACTATTGAAATTCCTTATTTGTCTAAGGTGAAGTCAGTGAACAAATTATAGTAACAGCTACAGTGTACATGGGTCATTATGAAAGTTTTGAGATACACAAAAAATCAAGAAATGTAAAACCTGAGCAGCTGGAAACAAAGGAATCCCTCCCAGCAACACTGATCAGCAGAGCCAGTTGAAAATTGCACAGGCGAATCAGGCCACTGTCAACTGTGTTTCTTGGAAGAGAAATAATAGACCGTAACACAACCTGTCTCAAAACTTTAATAGGGCCTCATGTATAAAGGCCTTACTCTGGAACAGGCAGCTGCTGTGTAAGTGACATGAATCAGCATCCCATGATGTAGATGGGTGGGTATTAGCATCATGTGTTACAGAGCAGGAAATTCAGAAAGCTTCACAACTCACCTAAGGTCACGGAAAAGAGACAGAGAGCTACCGTGCAAAATCACGACCGGGGACTCCATCGCCCTGTGACGCAGCTACCCTCTCCTGCTGCCCTTCTCAGACCCTTTCCCACGTGTGCCCTCTGCTAGAGCTACCCCAAATGGAAAAAATAAACACCGATTGAAAAGATCTGGGCCCCATGCATATCTTTGTACCAATTTTCCTTAAATAGCCCACAAAATATTCTTGGCAGAATTAGCAAAGTGGGCAATGGCTTGAGCTATGGTATGGGATTGCCTAGATTAGCTTCCCAGTTCTATGATGGTTTTCTTATCTTTTTTGTGCCTCAGTTTTCTCATAAGAAAAACACAGGTGGAAATAACACAAATATTGAGAGGTTGTAGCAATAAATTAAATGAATTAGTAAAGAACTCAGTGTTTTACACACAGAAAGTGCCAAATGTGTAAATGCTGGGTGCCGGTTTTAGCTCTTCGGCTATGTTAGAAGACACAACTCAGCCTGTTAGTGGATCAACTTCCAATCACCCAGCTTTATTGAGAATCTAAAACACTGCAACCTAAACAACAAAACAGCCCGAAATTAGTCCTAACCTAAGACGCTGGACTGTGCACTCTTTTGACATCCCAGACAGCCTGGCAGGTCCTCCCTCCGTCCCTCTCACACTCAGTCGACGCTGTCCGGGACACTTGCTTCTCTCACTTCAACTCACTAAGTGACTCAGGTGAGTTGGTCTTCTCCTGCTACTCATTCCTATTTTTTAATTATTTAGTGTTTTACCCAAAATCAATCACTTTATCTTGCTGGACTTTAGTTATCAAACTCCTAGAAAGAGTGCAGGGTAGAGGTGAGCAAGTGATGACTTAGCATAAGACAGAGAAGGAACAGAGTCCAGACCTTTAGTCCAAGAAATCACTGGCGCCTCCAAATTAATATATGCATTTTTAATTGAGGCAAAAAGGAACCACTACTTACCCTTGGCAACATTATTTCCAACATACAAATATAGAAATTAAGGTCCAAGATCACCTAGCCAGGAATCACAATATTGAGATTTGAACCCACAATTGATTGCCTTCCAGTACTTGTGATTTCTACAACTGCAGCTTGCCCCCTTAATGAAAAGCAAATACCATTTCTATTGCTCTTATCTCTTAAATACTAGTTTTCGCATGTTATAACTATTAAGTTCTTTTAGCCAACTATGTAATAAGAAAAATATAGTGATAGTATGGAAAGCCTTCATGTATAAGTAGACCTGGAGGTAGCATCTTCTATACTGGCTCCAATATATAATATAACAAAGTACCTAAATATTTTAGAATTATCCTTAAAATTAATGCAACAATGAATTAAAAAATTACCAGACATGCAATGCCCACACCCATATAACCTCAATTAATCCTTTGAAACATTACATCCATTGAATGAATATTGAATAACACTTGCATTCCTGGGTAAGGGAAAACTTTTTTAAACAAACACAAGCTGGAGGAATTAATGAACTCTCTAGATGTTGGTGGCAAACACTCCCTAGGCCCTTTCCTTTTGGTTAGAAAAGCAAAGTTAAGTTAGTTTATGGGAGAAGATAATGAGAAAAAAGAACACACGACAGTCTATGGTAAACTGAATAAGGTATAAGAAAGGTTCCTCTTTCTTCTCTGAGGAACCTGTTCCTCCTAATTCACACTCCACAAAAGAGGCCTTCACAAGTCAAAAATCACATGACCACAGGTGAACACAACTGTTACACCTTTATCCTAAGCTGTAGTCATAAAATCATTCTCTCTGGATCAATAAAATGCAAATGCTAAAAGTATCTAATTAACCATCAACATAAAAGGAACCTTGAGAATAAAGTTATCATTCTTAATTAAAATAGGCTCTTTACCTCCTTTACTCTAACTAAAGTAGATATTAATACTGTAAACACTTAACTGACTAAAGATTCTATCCATACCCACAATTTGAGAACACTTCATTTATATATGATAAGGTTTATAACTGTTTAGCAGTGTGGTTGGGGTAAGTCTCTTTGGCCTACTTTTTAAATGATCAAATACTCTCCATCCCACTGAATAAATGTCTTTGGAGTTGGATTTTGCATGCTAAAACACTCCTTAAACACATAAGCCATCTCTCAGATTTAAGAGGGAAAAATCTTAGTGACAGTACATTCATTATGTCTTTATTAATGGTGGACTTTTCCATAGGGTTATGCACAGCTGAAAATGAAGCTTAGTTTAATAACAAAGCAAGCATTCCTAGTGCTACAAAAATTATAAAATTTTAATGTTTAATGTGTTCCTTAATTATAGAAACTCTGCAAAGAATAATATCCTTGAAATTTACTATGCAAATGCTCTTAATTTATGACAAATTGCTTCTTAAAACCCAAGTATTAAATCTCCATTAGATTTGTTGAGGTAACGTACTAATATGCATCACTAAGGTCTTAAATTTCTAAGTAGCAATGCTGTTTGTTAGATGCAAATAAGGATTACCTTAATTAAAATACACTATCCTCAGACTCTCGGCAGATTTAGCTCAGTCTTTATATAGGACAGCTTCATTATCTACCTCAAGTTAATAAAAGTATGACCTACTGCGGTTATTTCTTTTAAAATTTAATTTTAATTACTATTTTGCTAATGGAAATAAAGCACAAAAGAATTGTGAGTATGATCCAAAAGCAATTTTGAAAACTTAATTAAAATCACTCTTGAAAGCTTCAAAAGGAATTTAGCATTTACATGGTATAACTGATGGTCTAACAAATACAGCATTAGATACCAACTCTATAAAAATAGGCGGAATGAAACATGCTTTAGAGCTATAGTGCTTCCTTATTCTGTATCTTGGACTAATGGTCCAACCAAATAAGTATAAACATAAAACTTGTAATTCAAAATTTTAACTTAGACAAAGGCTCTTAACAAAAGAAATGAAATGAATCACCATTATACAATGCCCTTATAAAACAGAAACCTTAAGTGCATTCACAGTTTTTGCATAAAATCATAATGGTTTAATACAGAAAATTGCAGATGTGTTCACTTTGTCTTCTAGTCCTCCGGGACCTGAATATAAAATTACAATGCTGATATATATTATACAAGATTCAGGTACCAGAGTTTTATTAGGCAGCTTTCTCTCCCATTTAAATTTCAAAGGTTTACACATATATTATTGATCTTATCTATGAACATATTGGTTCAGTAAGGAGCTTTTAAACATAGCACAATCCATAGATTCACTGCTACTCATGAAAAAGATAAGAATATGAGATGAAGAGTGTAACAAAGAGTATGCTCCAGGCAAAACCAGAGTCTTTGTGATATTCAAAATATATTTAACAGCTTTTATATTACAAACTTAGCAATGTCATAGCTCATAATGCAATAGGTATTTTTTTTTTTTTTTTTTTTTTTGGAGACAGAGTCTCACTATGTTGCCCTCAGTAGAGTATTGTGCCGTCATAGCTCACAGCAACCTCTAACTCTTGGGCTTAAGCAATTCTCTTGCTTCAGCCTCCTGAGTAGCTGGGACTACAGGTGCCTGCCACAACACTTGGCTATTTTTTGGTTGCAGTTATCACTGTCGTTTAGCAGGCCTGGGCCGGGCTTGAACCCGCCAGCCTTGGTGTATGTGACCAGCACTCTAACTCACTGAGCTATGGGCACTGAGCCAATATGTTTTTTGTATCAGACCACTTGACCACTTCCAGTAAGTAAAATGTCTATATTCATTAGCAATAATGAATTCTTCCTTTTATAGATCTATTTCATGGAAAGAAATTTTGCCAAACTCCACTCCCAATTCTGTCAAAAAAAAAAAAAAATCCAATATACCATTCCCTTTAGCATGAAGTCATGGATCTGGTCTTTTATTTTTTTTTTAATTAATTTTTTTTTTTTTGAGACAGAGCCTCAAGCTGTCACCCTGCAAAGACTGCGGTGACATCACAGCTCACAGCAACCCCCAATTCCTGGGCTCAATCGAGTCTCCTGCTTCTGCCTCCCAAGTGGCTGGGACTACAGGCGCCCGCCACAAGGCCCGGCCATTTATTTTGATTGCAGCCTCCATTGTTGTTCGGTGGGCCCGGGTGGGATTCGAACCCACCAGCTCAGGTGTACGTGGCTGGCGCCTTAGCCCGTTGAGCCACAGGTGTCAAGCCTTTAATTTTTTTTTTAAGTCATATACACATAGATCATGAATACATTTATGCATATGTGGTACAATATGTTGTTTTTTTATACAATCTGACGTGCCTACATCAAACCAATCAACATAGCTTTCGCTGCATTCACTTGATTATTATGTTAAGACATTTATGTTCTATACTTGACAGATGTGACTTGTACCCTTGCAATATGCTCCATAAGTGTGGTCTGGCCTTTTACCCTCCCTCTATCAAACCTCCCCCCTCCCCGGATCTGGTCTTTTAAATATTGGAATTCCAATTTCAGAAGCTAAAGAATTTTGACTTAAAATGAAAAATAAGAACATGTGACTAAACTAATAAGATAATTAAGTGGAGGTACTGTTGAATTTCTGTAATGCTACATTAATTTGGAAACCTGATATTTAAATTCACACCCCAGAATTTGCCCTAATTTAACTCACTAAAGAAATTCTGTAAATATAGGAGAGTTCACCTTTCAGTATTCCTTTTTATTGATCACACATGAAATTGCCAATTTATAAGTGAGCTGTTTTCCAAGAGTTTATTTACATGTCAGTTTTCTGAAACTTAAGATGAATATTACCCTATAAGCAATAAATGAGGATTAGGTTTATCCTAAAAAAGAATCTATAAAAACTTAATTTAGCCTTATAGCATAGCTGAAAGATTTTCAATGAAATATTGTAGAAAGCTAAACTGTTTCATACTAGTAATTAAGGAAAATAGAAAGTCAAATTAAATAAAAGATAGCTTATTATTCTTAAATGTCTATAGATGTAATTGGCGGAGAAAGCAAATGTCATGAGATGTTTGTGAGAATTCTTTTTTTTTTCCTTATTTTTTTATTATATCATGGTTGTATACATAAATGTAATCATGGGGTACAATGTGTTGGTTTTATATAATCTGAAATATTTTCATCGAACTGGTTGACATAGCATTCATGGCATTTTCTTAGTTATTGTGTACAGACATTTATATTCTACATTTAGTAAGTTTCACCTGTACCCTTCTAAAATGTGTCCACATTTACTAAATTTAATG